>VWZO01002740.1:427883-463314 GCA_013396975.1 Bucco capensis | reverse complement strand
TACACACACACCCCCATATACACACACACCCCCATATACACACACACCCATATACACACACCCACCCATCCATCCAAGGCCCTATCCACCCACCCACCCATCCATCCAAGGCCCTATCCATCTCTAACACTTTCTCCTTAGCAAAACCTTCCCTAGGAGCCAACTTAAGCGAGGTTGACTCTTTGAATTTGTTGTTGCTTGCCTAAGCATCTTAAAACAAACAAAGCACAACAAATGCTTTTGAGCTTTTTGGTTTAAAAATCTCCGTGTTAAAATATCCTAATAATCTAGAGGCTTGCCAGGCACTAAGTGAGGTTTAATTTTTGCACAGAAAGCAAATATTAGCAAGGGGAATAGCAACACATACCAAAACAGAAAGGCTGCTCATCTGGCCAACATCTGGTTTGATGGGGCTATTCTTTCAACAAGTAGTTACAGGCAGGGTTGTTTTTTTTTTGTTGTTGTTGCTTCCTCCCAGAACAGCAAAAAAACTAGTAGGAGAGATTAAACTTGCTCTATCATTCCCACACAATCATGCTCTACAAGTTGCCCAGAACTCTTAATAATTTTTTTTTGTGGTTTAAAAAACACTATTATATTTAAATAAATGGGAAAGAAACCTGAGAATGGCAGTTAAAGTTGTGATTTTTTTTTTTCAGTACACTCTGCATTACAAGTTATGACAGTGTTTATTACACATGTTTAATAAAAAGGCTAAGAATGCAAACCTAAACACACTTCCTCCAGGTGCAGGTTTGGGAGGTGAAGATTTGATGGCTCTCAGTTTCACAAATGCACACACCTTTGGAAGTTATAGAAGTATAGAATGGGTTGGGTTGGAAGAGACCTTTCAAGGTCCTCTAGTCCAACCCCACTACAATCAGCATGGACATCTTCAATTGAATCAGGTTGTTCACAGTCCCAAACAACCTGACCTGGAATGGTTCCAGGGATGGGACATCTACCACCTCTCTGGGTGACCTGGGACAGGGTTTCATCACCCTCTCAGCATAAGTATCTTCCTTCTATCTAGTCTAAATCTCTCAGTTTTACTTCAAGGTGTCCTGCTGCTCATGCCAAGCCTCTCTATCTCCACCTGGATAGGACTATCCTTCCTAATCCCCACTAGGAAAGATATTCTTCCTGGAATCATTTATGGTGATGGGCAGAATTAAATGCACATATAGCTTTTATTGTCCCTGCTGACTGCAGGGGGGTTGGACCAGATGACCTCTAAAGGACCATGCCAACTCAAAACATTCCTGGTGGGAAGAAGAGCATGTGCTGCTGGCAAAGAACATGAGCAGACAGACAGTGCTTTCTTCTCACCCCAAGCAGAGCAGCCATGGAGTCAGCTAGGAACACAAAAGCAAAGCAATACAGGCAGGCCTTTTGGGCAGCAGCAAGGCTGAAGCTTAGAAATGAGCTTAGTGGTTGCCTCTGGAGGAATATCTTCTTCCAACCTTTCCTTGCATAAAGAAATGGCTAACCCAAGAGGCCCAGAACACACCTGAGGATCAGCTTCCCTTCAGCTGCCTCCACACACCTTGCTACCCTTCAGCCTCAAGGTGCTTTCAACAGGTTGCTTCTCCACTTAGAGCAACTTCTCCATCAGCTCTGCTATCTGTACAGCCCAGACAATAATTAGTTGCTTATTCCTGCTCTCTGATTGACATAGCTCCTGTCCCAGCACAACCCAGAGCTTCCTTTCATCGCTTTGTGACTCCCTCAAGATGCCATCGGTGGGCAACGTGACACAACGTCAGGCAAATCACACCCCACCAGCAGCACAAACAGGAAGGCAGGGCTGGCTTTACAGCTCCATCCTTGCAGTTTCCCTCTGGAGGAGCTCTGTTGACAGGAATCTTGGAACATTTAAAACCAGAGTTGCATATTCAGCCCAGAGTGTGGTCATGAAACATCTCCACTGAAAAGTATTTCTACTACTAGAGAGCACTTGTGCTTTCTTATCTTCCTCTTTTCACCTCTCACATGGGCATGAAAGGTTTTTTTTTCATTATATATATTTTTTTATACAGAATGTGGACTGTACAGCTTTCCTAACTCCCAATAACATTAACAAGAGTTGCTCAAGCAAATCTCCCATTAATTTTTGGGACAATAAACCTCAGGGAGTGTGAAAGCACTTGCATCAGGCTCACTTTTCTCAGCACTGATATGAATATAGGATACAAAGATCCAGATGAAATGGCACATGTGAACCTAAGAAGCCTCACTCTTGCTGGATGTGATGCATCACACACTTATCCTTCTGCCTCCTGCAATGCTGAGGGAAAATATTCTTCTCCAAAACTCCTCTATTTCCCACAGGAACATGTCCTGCTAAGAAGATGGAAGCAGCACCAGCCCTGCAAAGCTCTTCACACTAAAACACCCAATGCCTGCCTGCAGCTTGCAACCTTTGGCTCTCCTTGTGCCATAGCTCCAGTTGGAAGTGCTAGGCTTCAGAAGAAAACTAAATATCACAGCTGCAACCCTTTTCTGAGGAGAAATAACAACATGTTGCCTCTACTCCTACACCGAGTTTGGCCTTAGTTGTGTTGCCATGTGCCAGACACAGAACCAAGGCTCACAAAGTCCATTAGTAGCTGCAAAGTACTGTCAGGTAAATAGCAAACTGAAGGACACTGTGGTTTCCACCTGCAAAGGAGTGACAGCTAAACCAATAAAAATGAAGAAATGGGCAGGATCTGGATGGTCTGGAGTTGGGAAGAAAGAAATTCTTCCCAATCAAGTTACAAATATGGTCCTGTTCTCATAATAAGGCAGGATTAGCCTCATCCCTACCTCAAATGGTTGATTCCAGCAGCAGGCATAAAGCAAGCCCTGTATGGACCATCTGCCAAGTACCTTTGGGATCTGCCAGCGTGGCAAGATCATTAAAAATGTAAGAAATGGCTGTTTACATTCATAAGAAACACAGGTTCAAAAATTAGTGTGGGGGGGGAAGAAGCCACAGCATTGTGAACATGCTGTTAAAAGGAAAGCAGCTTCCTCCTGGTTGAATCTCATCTGTTAGGATGTGGTGGCACCAAATCCACCTTCTCTTTCCTCCCTCTGCCACTCTCTAGAGGGGTTTGCACCCACGGTGGGCATGGGGCTGTCCATGAAGCTCTAAAAGGAGCTGAGGCTCTTCCACCTGGGCAGGAAGAACACTAAAGCTCTTCTGTTAACTCTATTTCAACCTCTACACCATGACTTCCAGCACTCTTATAATGAGAGCTGGGCAAAATTGAAGCCTTTAATAAGACTATATTATATATATATATATTAAAGGCTGACCTGCAGTTCTGGTTTACAAACCCAATGACTGCAGTCAGGCACATTACTGCTCTAACCTTTTCATTACATTACATACATGAAAACAATTAAGGCTGGGATTCTTTCCAATGTATTATCATTTTCTGTTCCCTCTGGCCTTTTTCCATCCATTTCAAAGAATGTACAGAGCATCAAGTGAATAGTCTCTCATGTTGTATTTCTGTTGTTGTTGTTTCTTTTCTTCTGAAGCACTGTCATGCTTTCAAGAGCAGCCAGCTCTAGAGCATCATTCAGCAGCCAAAACAAAACCCAACCATCCAACCAAAAAGTGTGAGGGTTTCAATCTCCTCATAAAATTAAACCTGAGCTTTAAATTCTCCCTCATATTTTATTGTCTTTTCTTTGCTTTTTCCTGTGGTAAATGGTAATTAGAGTCAATAATCTTTTGCTGAGAGAGCACCTTGTCCTCAACAGTGTTTATATCATCATCATCAAAGATCTGCCTCAAGGCCCTGGCGTGTTAATAATTTAAGGTGTGCACAGCCTAGTTAGAGCAGGAAGCCTTAGTTATTGAGTTTGTAAACCAGCTGATGATTTATGGGAACACCTTGCATGAGTCATGCTCATTAAATAAGAATACTTCAGCTTAATCAGGAACATGGGGTAAAAACACTTCTTGCCGTTACAGGGTGACTGTGCACTTGGAAAGGGTTTTTTTTGTCACCACTGCTTTTTTGGGGGGGTCCTCATTGTTACATCAGGGCTATGTCTGTCTGTCTGTGCCCTGTATCTGTGTGCACATGAACTACAGCTAGAACATTCTGTCACTGAGGCTTTTTTCCATCACCACCCTCTCTTTCCATGCAGCTGTTTCATCACTTCCCCTCTGATAATGAAACTGTTAAATCTCTCTTAAAAAGGCTACTAATTAAGAAAACAGAAATGTTCACTGAAATCAAATGACAAGGGGGTAGGGAGAAAAAAAAAAATCAATATCTGGTTGTTAAATGTAGCTTGCATTTGAGAACCATAACCATATTTTAGTTTTAAGCACTAGAGTTAACTCTGACTCATTAGAAATTCCTTGGGAAATGGAGGCAGTAAAAGCTCTTACACATTGGCCTCTTCTGCTGGACCAGCAGCACTGCTTTAGAAATCCACTCTATCTCCCAAGAGGTCTCCATGGGGTAAGGTAAAGCTCTGTGTGTGTACCCCTGGCCCAGGCTGCCCAAAGAGCTTGGGGAGTCTCCTTCTCTGGAGACATTCCAACCCCACCTGGAGCTAACTCTGGGCAAGGTGCTCTGGGTGACCCTGTTTTAGCAGGGGGGTTGGACTAGGTGATCTCCAGAGGTCCCTTCCAACTTCTATTGCTCTGTGGGTCTGCAATACATCTATTTTGCTTGCTGGATTTCAGTCTTATCTCAAAAGCAACTCAGCTGGGTTGCCTGACACCCTGTCAGGCATCATTCATGCCTTCTTCAGAGAAGATTGGGGCCAGACTCACTTGGGGTGTAACTGTTGGATTTAACAGCACCCTGCAACCAAGAGATCTGACTGCCAAGTGGTAAACAGTGGGTTGAGTCCTCCCTTCTTTTTTTTCCCCAGGGAATCAAAAGCATGACATAACAGGGTCCATATTCCACTCAAGCCATCTCTGAGAGAGCTCAAGGCTTTCCATTGCTCTGCTTGTTGCATTTTGCCATCCTTTGTTTGCCTGACACTGGTGCCAAGGTAGGGGAGTGCTGGGATTTCATGTTGCAGAGGGAGAAAGTGGCATGGAGAACTGCTGGTGAGAAGCCCAAAGTGAGGGTTTCAGGACATCCTACTGACCAGTGCAAGGGAGAACCTCTGAGAGACAACACTAGTTGTGCTGGTCACATTGCTCCTAGGATCAGAAAGACCCAGGAGCCAGCACAGCCCATGGCCATGCCCTGAGGTGCCCACCAACAGCCTTCAACAATGCTTAAGGGAGAGCAGAGCAGACCAAAAAAACCTCACTCTGGATTCACCTCTTTTCCTATCTTCTGCCCCAAAACAGCCACTACCAGTTGTCCTTAGTAAGAGTACCCAGAGCTGGTCAGACCTTCAGGGATTCAAGTTGTTCCTCCAGCCATAAGCATTGGAGAGGAACACACAAGTTGACCTCTTGGTGCATAAGGGTCTTGACCACCAAAACTAAAGGGTTTTTCCACACAGGATTACTCAGCCCTCCCTAGAGAGGCTGCTAGTTGCCTGAAGTGGCTTTGCTCAGCCCCTTGGTTGAGTCCAAGAGCTGCTCTGAGCCTCACACTCCTGTAGCATCTACCTTACACACACCGAGATGTCCAACCTGCATCAGCTAGACTAAACGTATCCTTGGGTGCTTCCAGATTCCAGTTGCCTCCAAACAGCTCAGTGAGGTGTCTGAGAACATCAATCTGGCAAATAGGAGGAGTTGGGCATGTCCTCACCAAGAAAGTCCAAGTCTCTGACTCAGAGGCACACGAGGGCAAAGCAGAGAGGAAAAACACCCCAACTTCTTCAAGGCCCTAGTTCATAAACTTGTCTTCTAGAGGGGAGAAATCTCTGCCATCTCTCTACCATGACACTCCTTACTCCTGGAGGCTATAGCAAAGGTGATGTGGAAAGGAAAGACACTGGACTGGGGGAGGAGAATCCTTCTTACAATTCACTCATTGTACCTGACTCTTTTGTTGCTTGGTCGTTGTTTTTTTTTTGCTCTTCAACTTCATACAGCATGGCTTGTGGTTGCCTCTTCATAACCACACAGAGAAGGTAGAAAACAAAAGATGTTTCCTTCTTATCTTTATGCTGTGCTTGATGGATACAAGAATTGCATCAGCTTCTCCTCCCCTGAGTGATCACCTCCTTCTTCCTCACTAAGCTCCCAGAGATTGCAGTCAGTTGCCTTTTGCTGGCAAAAAACACATTCCTGAGAGTGCTAGAGAAATGCAGAAAAGCACTTTGGTGGAGTCATTTCTGTCAGTGCACTGAGCTAAGGGAGTAACAGGGCAATGGAGGAGGAAATGCTCCTAAACCTAGTGAGATAGACCCAGACTGAAGTATGATGCTCTTGAACCATTTGTCCTTCTCCCTATCTTGATTTCAAATGATATAGAATCACAGAGTCATTTTTGGTTGGAAAAAGACCTTGAAGATCATCAAGTCCAATCATTAACCCAACACTGCCCAGTCACCACTAAACCATGTCCCTCAGCACCACATCTACATGTGTTTTCAATCCCTCCAGGGCTGGTGACAAATATATACACAAATAGTTTAGATCCTATCAAAGTCAACAAGATCTTAAGCTCAATCTTAAATTTAGGATGAGCTGAACTGAGACCATTCAGCATCTCAGACTTCCAGCATGCTGCTCTCTTCTTCATCTTCCCTAATGCTGAGGCTCAACACCACACCTTAGTCATTAATACTTTGAACACCAGCAGATATTAAGATTTTTCCATCAAGTCTCCACTTCCTTCTTGGAAGAATTCAATGGCAAGAAGCTTGGATGACCTAATTCCTGACACCAGAAAGAGTGATCACGATCATCATCAGCTAATGATGATCTAAACTGTCTTCCTCCCATAAAACTAGTCCTGGCTTCTCTAGGTTCCTGACCCCTGTCATGTAATAAAATGTAATCTCCAACCTTGCTCCATAGCAGGAGATGGGAAGCATGATTAGCTCCTGGTCTCACCCCAGAGTGACACATTCTTACTGCCTTGTGCCCAGAATAATCTCATAGCTGGCAAAAGAAGATCAAATTAAGCCATTTGCATCCTATTTGTTCCAATTTACATCCCAAGCCATAAAAGCCTAACTTAGCTTTCCCCTCTTGATTTATAGAGGAGGTATTGAGTGGAAAAGGAATTTGGCAAGATCTGAGTCAACTGTAGACTATATAATGGAAAGAGACCACAACAAGGAGGTCTCCTATATATTCACAGGAAAGATAACATAAGTGAAGGCAATTAGAGGATGAACTTGCTCTATTCCAAGATCTTTGGGATAATCCAGAGCACCACTGGGATGGCTTAGCAAGTGAAAAGCTTCTGGGAAGGAAACCAAAGAGCCAGAGAAACTTCCCTAAGGAAACATCTCCTGAGTAACCAAGAGCAGTGATAGAACCTCACCTAGTTTTGAAGGCTCTTTGACAGCAAACACAGCCTAAAACACAATAAAACTGTGCTCCAATGGAAAACTGAGAAGAAAAGAGGAGAAAAAAGAAGAGTATGATGATGAAACTCTTGAATTCCTGAATATTGGCTGAAATAAACCATGGGAAAAATGAGTAAGTCCCTAAACCATTGGAAAACATATTATGGACATCATTTATCATCTTCTGCCCCAAATCTATCCAGCAAATTGCAAAATGAGCTCATGCTCAATATGAAGGGAGGGAAGAAGGGATGTGAAGAGGCTAATATGAAGCACATGGCAGCCCTGCCTTTCCTCATGGCCTCTTGGAAGCAAAGGCAACTTGGATCTCTGCTGCTGGGGCAGCCTCAGAACTTGACCCAAGCTGACTGGATGTTGAAAGCATGGCTGCAGATGAGCAGCCAGGGTCTAGGGACCTCCAGATCCAAATCTTCCTTTGGCTAACACAAGAGAAAGGCACTGAAGAACATGTCATCCTAAACCAGTCAGAAATCTTACTCATAGCCTTCAGTATTCAGCTGAGGCATAAAACCAGAGCTGGAGATGTTGCTTTGGAGATGATAAAGAGTCCCCACCAGAGATAAGCTAACTGGGTGAGTGATTCTGAACTAAATAGCAACACACAAAAGCATCAGGGAAAGATGATGTTCCTGAAAGCTTTTGGTACAGGACTGATGGATACATCTATCAGTCAGGAACACCAAGCCTACTGCAGCTTGGCAGATAGCAAATAACAGAGAACTTGAGAACAGAGAGTCTTGGTTGATTAAAAAGGTTGATATTTGTCATCAGGAAAACATCATAACACACCTCACAACACTTTATTAGGCTCCCCAGTTTGGGGCAAGTAGGCAGAAGGCAAACCATAACCTTGCCAACTTCTTGAGCAAATACAATTAATCCTGAAGTATGGTTACAGCAGGAGGTTATGCCAGGACAAAAGCAACCTTCTGTATTGCCAAAGAGCTGCTATCTAAATAGGAGAGATTTCAGCAAGTGAATATTTGGGAACCTGACATTCTTCAGACTTCTTGTGGCTGTGCCAAAGCCAAATCTGAGAAACCTACACTACAGGAGCACCTGGAGCTACTGGCTGTACCTTGACAACATCCAAAAACAGCTGGCATGGCTCAAGTGACATATGCCCACCCTACTACTGATGGCAAACACCAAAATGTGAAGGCAACACAGATCCCAGGTGCTGCTGAATGGATGTTGGAGATCAGGAAGGGAACAGATGATGGGGAAAGTCCTGGAGATGCTCAGGATGTGGTTGCTAACCCAAGCCCTGTGAAGCTGACCAGCCTCTTGACATCAGTGATGCTTCAAGCCTCCAAAGAGAACTTGCACCATTCCCAGATGAAAAAGGCAGGAAGAGTGATAAGAAAGTACTACCAGGAGGGAAAAAAAAAAACCCAGGCAGAGAACTTAGCTCTCAATTACTATGATTTGAAAGAGCTTCCTTAAAATATGACATATATGATATGATGAAAAGCAAAACATGAGGTGTTTCCAAACAAGAACCCTGAGAAGGAAATATTAGAATGGTTAATTGAACCTGGCCTGCTGTTGCTCAAGCACATCCCATGCCCAGATTGGGGATGGAGCTCTTACTATTGGTCAGCTCATGGATAGGAGACCCACAGCCTGAAGAAAGGGCTGCACCCACAGAAACACCAAGTGCATTGTGAAGCACTTGGAATGATTTCCCTGGAGGTTTCTGGAGGATGGAGCTGCTCAGGGAAGGACACAATTAGCCTAGAGTCCTGCAGGAAGAGCAAACACAGAGTATAGTGGTGGAGAGAAAGCTTTGAGAGGCATCCAGCCAGGTCAGCACAGCAGAAACCTGCTGCAGCATGAACTGCAAGGAGTTTGCCCATGCTGTGATCAGCAGAGAGGGTGGAAACAGGCAGGAAAAACCAAGCAGAGGCAGGGCAGATGGTTGGGAGGTCAATGCCCTTGCTGTTGCCATGCCTGAGCAGTTCAGAACACTCTAGCTCACTAGATTAACACAAGCAGAGGTCAGGCACCTAGTTCCAATGCAGAGAGACTGGGGGAAATAATTGACATGGGAACAATAATGAGAAAATCAATGGCTAAGTCAGATATCATTGACTGCAGGGGAAAAATTGGTGCCTGAAGGATTTGCAGGATAAAGACCCAGGTTTGCTTTGAGGCTGAGGGAGTTGGTAGAGATGCAAGAGAAGTTAAGGTGGTTAATATCCCTGGCCTTGTTCCTCTACACCTCCAGCTCAATTCAAAAGGCTAGCAGCATCCCAGGGTGATCCTGCAGCCAAATTTTAAGGCTGTGGTTCACTAGGTGTTCAAAGACCTTGTGAGACTGGAACATGACACTGAAGGCCTGGGCCACTGCACAATTTCATGATATTTAACATCAGAGCTAATGGATCAGGAAAAAAAAATAGAGCTTGCTGTTCAACCTACATGTCTCTGCACTTAGGCTGGACACTTGACTACATCAGGAGCACAGCTCTTATGCTCTGTTATATTTGCAGCAGGACTCAAAGCTTTTAATCAGTGCTCCATCAAAGCAGAGTGTAAAGTGCATAATAAATACACAAATAAAAGAAACCTACACCACCAAAGCCACCCTTTCCCCAAAACTTATCCTCTCTGAGAACACTTAATACCATCCCTGAGCCATTCCCTCTGTTGTGCACGATGTTATCTTCACCTTCTGTCATCAGCATCTACTGAAAGATTGATAGGGATCTTAAAGAAATGTTTATTATTGCCTTTGCCTCTCACACCTGCCCCCTGCTACCTTTGCTCTTTGTCTCAGAGGCAGGAAAAGTGCAGCAAACTACAGCAAAGACATTGCCTTCTGGCCCCAGCCTCTTGCCCCCTGCCCTGTTCAGCTCTTGCTCAGCATGGAGCAGCTCCCCTCTGGCTCTGCTCTCAGCCCCAGGCCTCTCAGCCTTTCCTCCTGCCACAGATGCTCCTCAGCATCTCCCTAGCCTCTGCTGAACTCTCTGCAGCAGTTCCTTGTCTCTCTTGAACTGAGGAGCCCAGAAGTGGGCCCAGTTCATAGTGTCTGTCCTCACTGAAAACCTTCCCTCCCACACACATCCTGTTCTGTGGGGAAGCAGGCAGGAGGGTGACAAAGCCAGCCACTGTCCCCACCAGGGACCAAAGGCATCAGCCAGTGAGAAGCTAACCCCTGAAGGGGTCAGGGTGGGGTGAGGGGACTGCAATTTCCTCTGCTATCCTAATTCTCACAGCAACCTGCTCACCACTTCCAGGCAGGAGGGAATTCCCTTCCTTTTCTCACAACCCAAAGGGCTAAACCAGGCAGGTCACCCCAAAGGAAACCAACCCATTTCCCGCCTGTCCTTCAAAATCCCAAGTTCAAGCAAGCCAGGGTGCTCTCCCCCAAAACCAGAGGCAAATTCTAGGGCTGACATCATCTTCTCACCAATGTCTTTCTTTAATTAGCTGGCAGCTAAATGAAGAGTGATGTAGAACATTGGGAGTATAATTCCCCATTGTGCTGCAGAGAGCACAATGCCCTTTGCTCTCCCTTTCTGAGAAGTACCAAGAACCTGGAGAATTCAAACCATCTCCCAGGGATGGAGCCTGTCAGAGCCTGTGCAAGGGCTCCTGACAAACACAAAGGAGCAACAACAACCACACACCACTTAGTGCACTCAGCAGAACCTAACGATTCTCGATGGGCCATTGAGGAGAAGCATATGTTTGGGGCAGACATCAAAAGACCAACCAGGCATTTCTGAGAAGACAACCAAAAACTCAGCGGTTTGTTTGGGTTTTGTTTTCAAGTTCCAGCTCTCATCCAAACAAGGAGTCAGCAAAAATTACATTATTTAACCTGACACCACCTCAAGTCAGATCTTTCCTTCTTGCAGCCTTGTTCATCACATCCAGGCAGCTTCATTACTATTTATGTTGCCCCTACTCTGGCTGCAATGCAGTCGATTGGTAATTGTCCAGGGTTGGGTGGGTTGGTTTTTTTTTTCCTCTAATTAATCACAAAAGATTTTTGTTTTGCCTACAGCTACTTGCTGGGGTGACTCACAATGGCAAGCCAAAGCTCATACATCAAACTGGAGCCCCTCTTTGCTGCTCCAGCCTTCTGCTGGGGCTCCCTGGGCATGCGCGGCCTCAGGCAAGAGACACAGAAAGAAAGAGACAGCTCTACATTCTGTCCTCTACTATGGGACTTATTTTGATCTGCTGCTTGTATTCTCAGCCCAAACCTGAGATTTTTGGCAAGGTTTCTTCACTCAGAGCATTTTGCTTTCCCTTCTGTCCCTCTCAACAAGGCGTGCGTGCTCTCTTCTCCCGTGTGGCTTCAAGGGAATCAAGCATCACATCAACTTGTGCACCATCAATATTTTCTTAATGAGGCCAACATAACCAAAGGATACTAGCAGATATTGCTGGATGTTCCCAACTCCCAGAGTGACATTTGCAATGAGCCAGGTCACTTGTGACTCCTTCCACCCACACCTCAGATGAGTAAATCCTTTTGGCTGCAAGGTAGCCTGCACTGTTTAATATTTGTATGAACGATATCAACAGCAGCATTGAGTGCACCAGCAGCAAGTGTGCAGATGACACCAAGCTCTGGGGTGCTGCTGATAAGTTGGAGGGGTGAGATGTCATCCAGAAGGACCTGGACAAGCTGGAGAGGGGGGCCCAGGGGAACCTCATGAGCTTCAACAAGACCAAGTGCAGTGTCCTACACCTGGGTCAGAACAAACCCCAAACCATTCTAGGATTCTATTTCTTATGCTGCCAGAGGTTTAAACTCTTCCATGAGCAGAGAAATGGGGTGGTTTGGCAGATAAGAAGATATTGACCCCAATTGTTAATGACATGGAAGCTTTCTGCTAAGATGCATTCATCACTGCAACCTCCCTTGATCCCATCCTGCTCACTGCTGGGTTTGCAAAGAGGCAGCAGAGAAGCTTTTTAGTCATGAACCCTGCCCTCAGCCTGGTCTTTTTGGGGTAGAAATGGCTATGAAGCCAGAGCTGGTTTCTGCACAAGAAAGCACAGGCAAGCAAATAGCTACTGAGAGTAAAATAGGTAATTTTTTAGTAGCACAGTAGAGAAAAATGTCTTGTCCTAGCTGTCTACATGTAGCCTGTACCTGGAGCTAAACTACAGCAGTTGCTCTCTCATCTGGTGACCTCTTCCCAGCAGAGAAGAAGGAATCAAGAAAAGGAAAGGAGCTTGAAATGAAAATGGATTTAACAAAACAATAAAACCTAATATCAAAGCAAATAGCAAGTTATAGTCAGCCCAGGGAATGTGCAGTACTCACAGCAAAGTGTCCTCAGGAGCAGAATGATGAGTGACACCCTCCAAGGATGGTAAGGAAAGAAGAGCAGGATCAGCAGAAACATCCCTCTGGAGCAAACTACCTTTATACTCAGGGTGATAATTATGGGATGGGATACACCTGTAGCCAACTCAGCTCAGCTGCCCCTGGTTGACTCCAAACTGCTAACCACCTGCTGGCCAAGGATTCCATCCCAACAAAACCAGGACAGTATCTGATGGCATAGAGAAAAGGATATTTATTATAGGAGATTACAAGTGGAGGGTTGTTGGTTTTTTTGGGGGGGGGAGGGGGGAAAGTTATGTTTAGAATGGCTAAAAGCATATTAATTAGCAAAAATTAATATCTTGATAAACTCCTGTCATGTAGATGATTGAGCTGCCAGCAGATCCCCTTCCCTGCAAACCAAGGAGCTCAAAAAATTGGGGATGTACAACCATCTCTCCCACTGTGGCCTAGTTGAAGACATCCTGGATTCCTTCTTTGGGAACTTAGAGCATCCTCAGTAATCTGCTGTCATTTGTGAAGTCAGCCAGGAGAAAAGTGCTCCACAGAAACTCCTCCAGGACCAGAGCAAGCTTTACACCTCTGCATATAAAATAATCTGTCAAGGAACAGATCCAAAGGAGAATCCAGGAGAAATATTTTGAGGGTTCAAAGCAAAGTGGTTTGTTCCCAAGGCCAAAGCCTAGTTTTCAGTGGCAGTGTCTGGATGTGCCTAAAACAGGGCCAAAGGTGAGCTCAGATCCCTTCCCACACGGAATCAGGTGCAGGGACACCCAGAAGCATTGGATAGCTGTTCTAGGATTATAGATTGGTTTGGGTGGGAAAGGACCGTTCAAGGTTATCCCTGCAGTCAGCAGGGACATCCCCAACTAGAGCAGGTTGCTCACAGCTCCAACCAACCTGAGCTGGAATTGTTCCAGGGATGGAACATCTACCACCTCTCTGGGCAACCTGGGACAGGGTCTTACCAAGCTCAGTGTAAAACATTTCTTCCTTTTATCTAGTCTAAATCTCATCTATTTTAGTTTCAAACCATCACCCCTTGTCCTGTCACAACAGGCCTTGCTAAAAAGTCTGCTCCCATCTTTCTTCTAGGTCCCTTTAAGCATTGAAAGGTCTCCCTGGAGACTGAACAAGCCCAAGTCTCTCAGCTTGTCCTCACAGCAGAGATGTTCCAGCCCTCTGCTCATTTCTGTGTCCTCCTCTGGACCTGCTCCAACAGCTCCATGTCTCTGCTGTGCTGAGGACTCCAGAGCTGGCCCCAGCACTGCAGGCTTCCCCTTCCTCACCCTGCTTGGCCACAAATAACTTCAACTAGATAGGATAACATAGAGAAAAACTTCCAAGAGGCTCTAAACTATAGAGCTGTGTGGCAGGAAGCCACTTTCTGCAGGATGCTGAAGAACAGCCTGAGCCAGAAGCACTGCTCAGAGGGAGCTGATTTCTGCCCTAGATGCATCCCAGGGGATGAAGGAGCAATCATTCTACTTGACCCTGCCACCACTGACAGGAGATTCCTTGCTCCACTCAGTGTCCTTGCTTGGAGAGCAAGCCCCTACACTGTGATTTTAGTCCTTTTATTTATTTATTATCAGGCTAAAAGAGGATATATTTTATCATAATGGTTTCCAATCCAACGTGTAGCAAGGCCAACACAAATAGGGTATTACAAGTGAGAAGAACTGTACCTCAAGGCACCATTTTATTAGAACTAGTGTTTACATCCAACAATACATCCTAAGTACTTCATATTAAGCTTGGACAAATCAGTTGCCTGAGGATTAGGGTGTTTTGCCATTGAAATGTAATCCTTCTGTTGAGTTCCATTTATTTATTTATTTCCTCAGTGAAACTGCCAAACCAAACGTGGCCAAATCAGTTACTGCTACAACCAGAAGCATGAAAACCTTGCCTTCAAACTTACCATGCTCAATAAAACAAAGGGAAAAAATCAACAAACCAAACCAGCAAGGTGGGTTTGCAGACCACAAAGTCAGGTTTTGCTCTGCATAGAGCAGCAAAATCCTGTGAGGAAACAAAACTAGCACAAGGATGGAGTTCATTGTCCCACCCCAGGGAAGGGAGAGGAGGTTGTGGATGCTCCATCCCTGGCAGTAGGTCAAAGCCAGGTTGGATGTGGGTAACCTGGTGTAGTAGGTGGCATCCCTGCCTATGGCAGGAGGCTTGGAACTAGATGCTCTTTAAAGTCCTTTCCAAGGCAAAGTCTGAGTCCTTTCATCCTTTCATTTCTCTGTGTATCATAATGCATCTTTGGGAATGACACATGGAATAGGTCTAGATCTTGAGAGAGATGCAGGTATAGATAGCTGAGACATCTGGGAACAGGTTACCCAACACTGTGGCAAGTGCATATCCAGAAGCCATCAAGCAGATAACTGCCAAGTTTAACCTGAAAGAGAAGACTGAGAAGGGATCTGATCAATGCTTATCACTATCTAAAGGGTGGGAGAGAAGAGACTGGGGCCAGACTCTCTTCAGCAGTGCCCAGTGATAGGCCAAGGGGCAATGGGCACTAACTAGAACCCAGGAGGTTTCATCTGAACAGGAGGAAAAACTGCTTTGCTGTGAGGGTACCACCTAGGCTTGTCACCAGAAGAGGAGGGAAAAGCAGAAAGGTGGAATTAAAAGAGCTTTTTCCTGTTCCTGTGGTTCTTAGACTCTCCACTTGAGCTCAGCTCAATGAGCAAGTGGTAGTTGTAGGCATCATATGGACAAATCTACCTAGGCACAGAGTTTCTCTTGCTTCACATCAAATGCTAAGCCTGCTTTTGAAGGAGAATATTAGGTAGAATAGCCATTCTCTCAAGAGTTAACATCTAAATGGCTCTCAAACCTTCAGCTCTACTGAGAGGACACAGCAGAGTATTGAGGTATCCAAACCAAGAAGAGAAAATAATTCACTAAAAGCATGTTTGACTTGAAAGAGCAAATCACATTCATGGGAAAGGGAGCAACAGATTTTCTTATAATAAACAACAACAAAAAATGGCTTAGGCAGAAACTGGAGCTGCCAGAGGTGATTTTCTAGCACTTGGATGCCTCACCCAGAATTTAACACTCCATCATTCACTAAGAGGTTTGTTCCCACTGTGGGACATACAAACCTCACAGCTAGCAGCAGGAGAGTCACAGAAGTTGAGCAGAGGGAAGAGCCCCTGCTGCAGGTGTGGTTTTTATGATAACACTGTGGAGTGAACTCTTGGATTTGGGGCTTTTTTTTTCCCCCCTCCTTGAGCCTCACTTGGTTCACTTCTGGTGATGGAGTCATAGCTACATCCAGGTTTGGCTTCTGCACCAGGACCAAGGAGATGTCAACTAGATGCAAGACAGAGCTAAGGAGGAGATGTTTGGCACTGGAAGGGGTTGCCCAGAGAAGCTGGGGATGCTCCATCCCTGGCAGTTGTTTCTTTTACTGCTAGGTGAACTTGAGATGAAAACAGAGGAGATTTTCCAATCCCATGTGGACTGCATCTTGAAGAAGTGAAGAGTGCAGAAGAAGAAACACCCACCAGCACCATTTGGACACTGCAAGTACAGCAAGGAGGAATTAAAGCTGCCTGGGAAACCTCTAGTCTCACCTTTTGCCTCTGCAGGATCGGGAGAAGAACAGGATCAGGAAAGGGGCAGGAGCAGGAAAAGCCTCCATCTTCACCAAACTTGTCCCTTTATATTGAACATATTTATGGGATGGGATACACATGTAGCCAACTCAGCTCAGCTGCCCTGGCTGACTCCAAACTGTCCTTCAAACCATGGCTGGCCTGGGATTCCATCCCAGCAAAAGCAGGACACTCCTGAGATCAGCAATCTTCTGCCTGCAGGTAGTGCTGTGAGGAGCACAGAAACACTTCAAGCCACCACTTTCCCTTGACTCACAGAGCCTCTCCTTGCCTAGCTGACTTCTCTGACTCACTCAGGAGACAGCTTGGAGAAGAAGGACTGATCATGCCCTCTCTTGCCTGGGAGGCATTGCTGAACCATCAGCAGCACTGGCCCTGATTGCTCTGAACAAGGGGAAGCACATTTTGAAGAGGCTTAGGCAGGGATGCCAAGACACATCATACTGCTCAGAGTCCTGCTGTGGAAGTTCAGAGGAGGCACTTAGGGACAGGACAAAGGTTGAGGAGCCACAGGTCTGCCCATCATTCAAAGGACCCTCCAGGAAAAGGCCACCCAGATGCCTTCTGCCAGCAAGATTCACCTCCAACATCAGAGACCATTGAGTTTAGGGACAACCAACCCCATTGAGAAGCAGCTAGAGAAATGTGACACAGCCTGAGAAGAAATGTGGCAGTAGATGCATGCAACCATTCCCACCCTGGATGCAGCCAGGGTGACAGCCAGGAGGGAATCTGAAGTGACAGCACTGCTTTTTTACTCCAAAGGGTGACTCCAGGACACAGGTACAGCTTAAAATCTGATTTCCCCATCCCTTTGGGTTCAAACCAGGCTTATGAGGTTAGCCTCCTACCCTTGAGAACTTTTCCTTCTCATGAATGTTCTCAGTACAACCAGAAGAGAAGGATCTGTTGGTAAGGGTGAGAGGGATGACACCATGCCTCAGTAGCTCAACTTCTTTATCCAAGCCTGGGAATGGCTTTCCTAAAGTGAGGAGTCTCCCTGACCTCATCTGCAGGATCTAGCTCTGCATCTGACATTGTTAGATACTCCCCTGGCAAATGGAAGCTCCAAAAGCACAGACTCAAAGTGCCTTTTTTTGGTCTTTAGTTTCTATCTTCTGCTTCAAAACAGGCCAGTGAGTATTTTTGGCAAGGTTTTCACCTCCTTCCAAGTCATTTAGGCTGATCTGAAGCTCAGGACATAGACACAGACATAAAGGGATCAGATTTTTCAAGCACTGAAGGACCTGAAAGTGCAGAGAGACACCTAGTTTCCCTTTGCTCTCAGTGCAGAAGAGCTGGGCACAGGCTAGGGAATCTAATCCCAGCACTTCTATACTGGAAAAGAAAAAGATGTGAAGAACAAACTACAGATCACAGAAGGGCCCATGGTGCCTTCCCACCACCATCACCTCCATCCCAGCACACCAAGGGGTGAATGAGCATGTGGTCCTGCAGTGTTCACACTAAGGAAAGTGAACTATTGCCAGGTTTGGGCCCTAAATGCATCATCAAGGAATGAAACTGTGCACAAAGTCTCCTGCAAAGATGGAAAAGGCTCTGTGGAGATCAGCAATGCTGGTGACTCTTCACACAAGATCCATCTTCTTGCCATCTGGCCAAGTCTGGGAATAAAAGAAGCATTAAAAGAGGTTCTCTTTGGTTGCCATGGAAGAAAAGGCAGTTTGCCTATGGTTAAATATCAGGAACACCCAATCCAACACCACTGGGGATATTTGTAAGGGGCCAAATCACAAAGTCTTGAAGTCATTCGTGAGTCATGGCTCTGAGGGCTTCACCTGAGCTCTCTCACACTGCAAGCTCTCATGCTTTGCCACATTACCTCTACCCTGAGCCCAGTCACATCTTCTCTGGGGACACAGAGTCATCAGGGTTGGAAAAAGACCTCTAAGATCATCAAGTCCAGCCTTAAAATACCAGGAGGAGTGGACTCATTGCTATGCTCAGGAGCTTATTCAAGTGCTTAATTACCTGCAGGAGCCTTATCTTCCCTTGAAATTTGTCTGGCTCCAGCTTCTGGCCTCCAGTTATGGAGAAGGTCTCTTCTGTGGGAAGTGTTTTCTCCCTGGGGAGACATTGTCATGCAGAGCACTTGTTCCTCACCACAGGCTTCCCTCCCAGCAGAGCCCCAAAGGCAGAAGCTTTAGTGCCACAACCTGACACTAAGTAAACTCCCCAGCTCCATTTGAATGCAAGGGCTGTCCCACTGGCCTCCAAAACAAAACAACTCCAAAATATCAAGCCCCCAGCTTGCATGGCTCTGCTGTATTTATTTGAGTCTTCTTTTGCTGTCTGGGGGAAGAGAAAAGGAGAGGACAAGGCTCCCTCAGCCCTCAGTGAGCATGTTTCCATCCCATCCTTCACCCCTGTGCTGGCTTTTGGCTCCCCTGGGGCTGAAGAAGGAGGAATAAGACCTCTCTGGAGCTAGCCTCTAAGCTGATAATTGCAGCCCCTTCCCTGGCACAAGGCAGCTCTCCTCCCATTTTGCCCCAAACTATGTCTTCTCTCTGTCTATTTGCAATTAGTCTCAAGAATGCAGAAAAACCAGTGCCAGAGCCTTTCATTCTCCTTTTGTTTCCTAGCTGTTAGTATGACATTAAGTGGAGAGGTTTTGTTGTGCTGGAGAAGTCCCAATCCCCTCCTCAGTCCTGCTTGCTGTAGCCATGGGCTCCTGAGGACATTCAAGTGGTCATTTTGGGATTAACTCTGGTTTTTTCCCTTTGATGCTGAGCCCAGTTAGTTGGAGAAGGTGGTTGTGAGGTTGTTTTCTTCCCCCTCAATTCTTTTTGGTGCTTTTCCTCACAACCAAAAGGGCAAGGAGAGGATGAAAGCCCTCCTGGCTCTCTTAAATCAGCAAGGAGTAGCCAAAGGGTTTAAAGCTTTAGTTACCACTTCTGGCTGAGGATGCCTGGCCAAAAATAGAGAGGGTTTGCTTTCAAAGGAGCAGGCAATGAGGAGCCTTCAGTTTGCTGCTGCTGCTGTTGTCATCGCTGGTGTGCTTCATTGCCTGGGAATTCCATAGGGATGAGCAGCCACACAGCTCTAAGCTTCTCTCTGGGATATGCACATTTAAGCAGTGGGAATCAGCATTTTGGGAGCAGTCTTTCTTTTCCTCCATTTCTTTTGGATTTGGCAGCTAGTGGGAAGCAGGATGAAGGTTTGGTTGAGCAAATGGGAGCTATCCCATCTGCTTCACAGCACACCAGCATCCCCTAGGATCTGTGTTAGGTAGATGGTTGGTCTTGATGATCTCAGAGGTCTTTTCCAACAATAATGATTCTAGGATTTCTTTCTATCCTTACAATACCTGCAGGATGTCTGATATTTCCTCCTGAGGAGAGAGAGCATCTTCCAGCCTTCAGTCCTTCCCACCTTCACCATTCCAATCATGACAACCACTCCTAAGGGTTAAACTAGGCTCCATTCCAATAGAGTCAATTGAGAGGGGGGAAAAAAACCCAAACCAAACAAAACACAGAGGGGAAATGGTTCATTAGGAACAAATATAAAATACACACACACAACTTTTCTGCTACCTAAAAGATCATCCCAAATATTCGTGTGCAAGTCGGGAAAAGCAGGAGGAGGTGGGGGTAGAAGGTGGGAGAGGGGAGGAGGGAAGGATGTTTATGTCAAGCTCACTCGGTGATGGAACTACGTGCCCTGGGGCATGTGAAGTCACAACTTCTCCAGGTGACAGGTGCTGGAACAGTTGGGATGGGAGGGAACTGCTTCCCTTTCCTCCCCGGCTCCAGGCACTGGGACGGAGAGAAGCTCCTCTGCTCCACACACAAGCAGAGATGTAGAGCTCCCTGCTCCACCAGAACTATTTTTTCCTGGGGAAAACCTGCTTTCTTCTTCAAGTTTTGGGGTTTTTTTTAGGTGCCTAATCAGTGAGCTAGGTTTTCATTTAAAAGCCAATCGAGTGCAGCTGAAGCACGCTCCAGAAATCCGATGTAAGGATCATTTGGAGGAGTCCAAAGCGCTGAGTCAGCAGCAGAGCCCATCTCCAGGGTTTGCAATATTGGTTCCAACTCCTGCTGCTGCTGTTTCACTTACTGTTATACCGATTGGATCGTGTAATTATTGTTTGGTTTCCCCAAAATGTAATTATACTTGGTTTTTTTCCCCCCTCCCTTAACTCTCCCTTTTGTTTTTCTTTGCAACGTTAAATCTGCCAAATGCCTGACTAAGGCAGCTCTGGAAAATAAAGAAGAAAAGATTGAAAAGGCAAAGGAAAGAGGAGGAGGGTTTTCTTCTCGTTAGTCAATGATTTTCTCTTTCAGGCACCTTCTTGCATCTGTAATAAAAATATCAGCACGTTTGGAAACATCCAGATCGGTGTGGGGAAGGCTCTAGGGCAGCCCCACGAGTGTCTCAGGTGGCTTTCCCCCACCCCCAAATCCTCACACAATAACCTGTGAGAAGGTTGATAAGGAGAAATAACAACAATAATAAGAATAAAGCCATTGAGCTGTTTCCAGCCTGGTGTTGGGATCAGGCTGTGTGGCAGGACTGGATGGTCTGGGGTCAGAGAGGTGGTCTGGGGGTGGGTCCCTGTGCCCCTATCTGCAGGTAAAGAGTGGGGAGAGGAGCAGCTGCTGATCCCCAGGTAGGAGGTGATGGGGATGGGTGAGGATGCTGCCCTGGTGCCTGCCCCTGGACCAAGGAGAAGGGAGGATAAATGATGCTGAACCTCCCACCAAAACGTCTCGTTGCTCTTCCTGAGGCAAGAGGAGGAGGGGGTGGGCAGCCAGGGGAAAAGGAAGGAAGGAACTGAGGGGTCCAAATTCAGCTCTCACCATGCTGGAGATGTCCCAGTGAGAGGATGAGGAGGAAAATGTCCAGATTGATGTCCAGTATTATGCTGGGAGAGGTTTACTTGCCTTCCCCTCTTCTTTTATCTGGGAAGAGTGAAAACATGTTAGAATCAGCCCCCCCCCCCCCCCCCCCCCCCCCCCCCCCCCGCTTGGTTCTCTTCTNCAGCTCTACCTGCTTGGGTCAAACTGATCCAGCAGGGACAAAACCTCTCCTTGACTTCCCTGGAGCAAAAGCTTGTGGGAAGCACCAGAGGATTGGGAAGCTGAAGGCACTTCTCACCCAACCAGCCCCAGACCTTACTGCTGGGCTAGTTTGGGAAAAGGGAATTGGGAAGGGTGAGGGAAGCTCACCCTTGCCTTGCCTTGGTAGGAGGATGAGCTGCAGCATCCTCCTGTCCTCAGAAGTGTGGGTTTGGGACTTCTTTTTCTTAGCATGGAGAAACTGATAGTCCCTAAAAGTAGAGGTTTTTCTTTCTGGCAAACAATGCTTTCCCCCCCTCCTCAGCCAGCATTTGTGTGCAAGGAGAGGAATTGTGCTCCCCTGGCTTAAATAAATCATTGATGGGTGAAATTACACATGCTCACTTAAAATGTAATGTGATTAAGAGATTATGGGATCGCAGTTAATATGTTGCCTCACAGCTTCTGGCCCCAATTCCTGACACCAGGAAAAAACCATCAGAATCTATCAGCCACAACTGTCCCTTCCGTGGCTCCTCCTGCCACCGGCTGGACGGGATGAGGAGGTAAGAGGTGGTGATGGTGTTCCTCCCATCTCCTGCTCCCCAAGGAGGCTAGAGAAGGTGAGAGAGAGCTTCAGGTTGGTGTTCAAATAAATAAATAACTTGTTGTTATTTTGGGGGGAGAGGGAGGGAAAAAAGTTAAATGGAAAGGCAGGAGATGGAGGGTGGGGAGAGAAGCGCCTGCAAGCTGATTACCTCTCATCTGAAAGCTGCTCCATTTCCTCACACATCGGGTAAGTCCTTTATCATGAGGTGGCACAAGCCCTGCCCGGGGCTAGTGGTAGCCCCGAGGAAGGAGCCGGGCTGGGGATGGCAAAGCGAGGATCCTATCATCCGGCTGCATAATAACCGCGGGCTCGCCACAGCTGCGCTGTGACCCTTTGTGATGGAGCCGATAGAGCTCCCGTCAAATAATGTCCTCCTTTTGGGTGTGAAATCACCATCTTTATTAATTGAGCTAGACAGGAGGGTTACCTTTTGCTTTCCAAGCCATGAAAATTTGTGATTCAGGGCAAATGGTTTCCCCCTTCCCCCCCCTCCTTTCCCCAAGTTGTGTTGCCAAAGGGGTTGGAGAGAGCTGGACCAGCTGGAGAAAAGAGTTATTCTGGAACAAATTCACGCACAGACACCACAGGAAAATGGAAAACATTGCCNCCCCCCCCCCCCCCAAAAAATATGGAGGTCGAGGATGAGGATGCGCACCGCGCAACCTGCGCGGGTCGAGCCGCGCGCATCCACACACACACTGCGGGAGGTGGGGTCGTGCCGAAAGAGTTTGGCTCTTCTCCCTCCCTCTTTTTTTTTTTTCCTCCCCCTTCAATCGTTTTGGTTTGTTTAGTTTTTTTTAAATCGTTTTGCGCCTTTTTTTATCATTTGGGTTTTTTTTAATCGTTTTGCCCTTTTTTTTTTNTTTTTTTTTTTGCCGCGTTGCAATTAGGCTTCTAACGTGCTTATTGCAGGATGCGTTTCTGGGCCAATAATACTTGTATTTAACCTAATTAAAGGCGACCTTTGAAAAGATCTGAACTATAAACACGCCTTTTTTTTTTTTTCTCCTCTTCCCCCACTCCCCCCTTTTCCTACTCTCTGCTTTAGCAATTTAACGTTTGAATCTCTGGGCTGGAACATGCAACCTTTCACCAGAGCACGGAAGGAGAGAGGGAGGGAGAGGAGGGAGGGGGTGAAGTAGCAAAAACCTGCCGATGAGGTGGAGGGACTGGCTTTGCCCGAGCATCATCCGCGACAGGCTTCCAGGTAGGCAGCTCCCCCGCCTCCTGGGGTGACATCTCCCCCTCCTCTCCTTCCTCCCACGGGCAAAGGGCTGCAGGCAGGGAGCAAGCTAGCTGCCCCCATCCCGTGCACACCCTCCAGGAGTCGGGGTGGCCCCCGAGATCCACTCAGGGACACCAATGTCCCGGGGAGGGAGGAGAGGGATGCGCTTCTCCCTGCGCGCCCGCTGCGATTTTCAGCCGAGCGCTGCGTGCCGGGGGCGGGGGCAGCTGAGCCGGGCAGCCCATCCGAGCTCCCCCCTTATTGCGGGCAGATAGACATCTACCTCCTGCCCGTCTCCATCCATCTGACCCCTTCCCTGCCTGCCTCCTGTATCCTGTCCTTCTTGCCTGCCTCCTTCCATCTGACTCCTTTCCTGCCTGCCTCCTGCCTGCCTCCCTCCCTCCTTCCATTTGACCCTTTTCCTACCTGCATCCTGCCCCATTCCCTGCTTATCTCCTGCCCCTCGACTAAGCCGGGAACGCGCATTAACACCCTTAACGCGCATCCCACAGGAACAGAACGAACCTCCTTCCCACCCTCGCAAGACTTCAGAGGGATTTTTTTTTCCTTCGCCGATCAATGGGAAATTTAAACCTTTTTTTTTTTCTTTTCCTCGGGGAAAACCCGAATATGCTAATTTTATTTTATTTTACTGAGTAATCAAAATTATCCTGGGATTTTTTTTTATTTTTTTTTTCCCCGCTGAATGACATTACAAAGAATTTTGTTCAAGAAAGCCAGACTAATTGCTGCCAGAAGAGCCTTTTCAGAGAAAAGTCTGGTTCTCATAAGGCAGTTTCTGGGGGTGTTGTGGTTAAATCCAAATCCAGTGGAAAAAAGGGAAAAAAATTCCGTTGGTGGTTTGGTTGTTTTTTTTAAGGCGATTTTTCTCAGCGGCAGGAAAGACCGGTTGTTTAGTTAAAAATTATTCAGGGGCTTACGGGGCTTTCCCCTCTCCCCTAGCCGCGTGCCGCAGCAGTTTCCCGGTGTTCTCCTCCCGGTGTGTCCCGGCTCAGGGCTCCCTCAGAGCCTAGGAGCAGGAGGATGTGTGAACATCCCAGCGGCGTTCCCACATCCCGCTCGGTCCTCACCTGCCACGACCGCAAAAAGCTGATGGGGGAGGCAGCACCACTCCTCTGGAGACTCCCTCATCTTAGGGAGCCAAGGGTGGGGGCTGACCCCCATAACCCATCCCAGGCTGCTGAGCAAAATAAAACCCAAGAGGTGAAAAAGACCTAAAAAAAGAAGCGAGAAAAAGCGAAATTGTCCCGCAAGGATGTCAAGATCACGCAGATCTTTCTCTATTTTTTAGTTTTCCTTCTCTCTTCCTAATTTTAAATCTCCCTCGGTTAATCATCCTGCCTTCCTCTGCCTCTTTCCTTTCACTTCCTCAGCTCGGGGCTCCTAAAGAGGAATTTTTCACCCCCTTCGCAACACCCACGACCCCCAACACGCCTGAAGGCGAAGGGAGATAAAAATAAATGAATAAGTAAACCACGGAGCCATTCTGTGCCGCGGGGCACAGCCTGCCACATGCTGCCCGCTCAGCCGGCTGGGGAAGGTAGGAGCATCCCTGATCCTCTGCCGTGCCTGGCTGGAGCATCCCTGCCCCTCTCCGGTAACTCTCTCCACCGAGCCAGGTGGAGAAAGCTGGAATGAGGCAGATCCCTGCAATCCCCTTTCCACAGAGAGTCATGAGAGTTTTCCAGCCGCTAATTCCCACTCACCAGCAGCACAACTAGAGAGAGGTGGAGGATTTTCTCCCAAGCCTCTCTCTCCCTTCCCCGGGATGCAGGATTTGGACTGCCCTTCTCCATCACATCAACCACTCGGCGGGACGGCTTTGTTTTGGGGGGTTTGTTTTGGGTTTGTTGGTTTTTTTTCTCCAGCAAAACCACCAACATACTCAAGCAACAACAGCCAACTCAGGTCAGTGCTGCTCGGTGGCCCCTTTGTTCCCGGTGGGGGGACAAAGAGGGGGGGAACCCAGCCCGGGGCGGTAGAGAGCCTGGTCCTCCCTCCCTCCCTCCTTCCCTCTCGCCGGAGCAGGGATGTGATAAAAGGAGACAGGGCTCTGAAAGGATTTGATTGAAATGGCGTGTGCCAAGCTGATGGGAGCCAGCGAGGGACAAAAGCACCGAGGAGCCATGGACACTCGAGCAATTATTCCTCCACGCTGAAGGTGGATTAGTGCAATGGAAAGAAGCATATGTTCGGCCTGGGGCGACACTCCCCCTGGCTGGGTTTAGAGAATGAGAGCGGAGAAAGAGGCTGAACCTGGAATATCAACTATCTGGGAGACAGCCCACCTCCCCCCTTCCCTCCCTCCCTCCTTCCACCCCCTCCCTCCTCTCAGCCTCTCCAAAAGTCTCCGGGATGGAGAGAGAAATGCACACGCCCCTAAAGATAAAGAGATAGAGAGGCACAGGGACACCAACAGCCATCAAGATAGAAGCATGCACACCTCAGATATGCAGGGAGAAAGAAAGAGGTGCCCTAGGTAAAAAAACCTCCCCAGGTATGACAATGGGAACAACCAACCTGTAGGAGAAGAGACTTGTAGCAGCAGCCAGTTCTGCTGGAGGCTCCAGTTTTCCCAGCCTTTTCCCAGGAAACTTTCCAAAAGCAGCTGCAGCAAGGCACAGGGTGATTTTCATCCTCCAGGCTCTCCTAGAGACACGGGGCTAAAACCTCAACTGACCCTTTTCCATCTGATTTTCTTCCAGGCCACATCCATCTCCTGCTTTCTCTCCCCTTTCCCCCCCCCAACTCCCTGCAAAACTCAATCTTTGCAGCTCTTACAAGGGTGCAGTCACCAGCTCTGTGGCAACAGGACATCCACCAGCTTCTAGCACACATACTAAGAGCCACAGACTCCAAAATCTAAGAAGGGATCTCAGGAGGACCTGTTTAGCACTATTATAGTGTAGCTCATCAGGCTTAATGAAGTAAAGGAGCGCTGAGGTCAGGTATAGGTCCTGCCTTCCCCAGCAGTGCTGCACCACTGCAGTGTGGGGTGTCTTCCAAGTCCCCCCTACTTGTAGGGCAGAGAGATAACGTCCATCACAAGAGAGGAATGACCACAGCATCAGAGGAGAGACAGGGCAAGCACAGAGCACAGCCTCCAGCAGCACAAGAGAGGGCAAGGAGGATGTGCTGGAGGGAGACGAACCTGCCAGAAGGCTTAAACGGGAGGAGAAAGAGAAAAAGAAAGGGAACACAGCTCTCTTCCTTCCTCGTGGGAGCTCCAAAAAATGCTCTGCTCTACAACCAGAAACATGCCCCAAATATTTCACACCTCTGCTTCTTTATCCTCAGTTCTGGAGCTCAGGGTGGATTTTATTGAGAGAGGAGGAGGCTGGCTGTGCCCAAACTAAGGCTGAGGCAGGAGGTTTTGCAAGATGAAGGAATGAGTAGGAACATAACCCAAAAACATTGTGTAGAAGAAATACACATCCCTCAGCCTCTGAGTGTAACTGCACAGCCCACACTCCTGCTAGAAAACAAGTCTCTTGTTCAGAGCCTCTGCATCTGCTTTCAATAGAGTATTACAAAGGGAATTAACCATACCACAGGCAACAACAGCAAGAGGGCTTGAGAGCATCTCTGGACAAGGAAGGTCTTCATGTAGATGCTGCAGAGTTAGAGAAACTAGGACGTGTGTCCATTTGTGCACAGCACACTTGTGGTGGAATGGCTCACGCTTCACACCCCACAGTCCTCCACCTTCCTGCTTCAAACACAAGTTTCTTCCTCACCTAGTCACCTCACCTATTCCTTCCTCCTTTCCCAGTTTCCCCTCTTCATCCTAGTTTGAAGGTGTCTGTGCAAACGAGCTCTGTGACTACAAACAGGACAATAACCATGGAGGTTGGAGTAAGCTCAGGGCCTTGGTTTCAAGAGAGGGTCTCACATACTTGCATGAGGAAAGCACAGGCTTTGTGCTGCCTTGCACAATCAGAACCTAAAAGAAAAGCAGCACCAGCAAGCTCTCATTAGTCTGATTTGCACATAGCCTTCACTCAGTCAAGGTGCTCTAAGAAATGTTGGCCCTTTGGGCCACTAAAGCTGAACTCAGCATCAGGGAGACACTACTACAGTGGTTGGAAGAAGGAGTAAAAGATCACAGATCTGTCACCTTTGAATGGAGGAGTAACAGTTTAAGGACACAAATCTTTACCACCATCATCATCTCTATTTCTCTTCACCCTGCCCCAAATATCAGCTGCTTCAGTCACCCAAGAAAAGCCTAGAAACTCCAACTAGAAACAGAGAAACAACGCTCGTTTGCTCTTCTGCTAGCCATGAGAGACTTTTACTTTTCCTCTCTTTCCAGTACCTTGCTTTCAACTACTTATTTTGGGGGAGTTTGAGGCAAATAAACTAAATATTACCAAGAGAGAGGCTGAAAACTCTGCAGAATAAATGATTTAAGAACTAGGCTTGGCTGATTTCTTTTTTTCCCCTCTGTATCAGAGTTTAAAAGGAGACATTGTAGTAATTCCTGCTCATTTTCACAGCTAATTCTTGCACCTGTAACTCAAATAATGAAGCCATTTGTTATTTATATTGCACTTTCCTTTGCATTCAAGATTTCTAACGATCTGACCCTGCTTTATGGCCCTGACAAAGCCTGAACCCCAGTCTGGACTTCCAATAACTGAAAGATATTTAGAGGAGGGGGAAAAAATCTTTAGCTGGAATGAAGCAGCTGTTAGCTTCATGCAGTGCCCTAACTTGATTATTCTTTGGACATGTTAGACAAGCATTAGTGATTGATAATGACAATAATTAACCCCTTTCCTTGCCCAAAACAGCCAAGCAAGGCCAGCAGGATTCTGCCCACACCACACACCGAGCACAGCCTGTGTCAATATCCCTTCAAAAGTGGAGCAAGTGACACAACTTCATCGCCTCAGCGCTCGATAAAAATCTTCCTCCTGCCGACACGAAGCTGGCTCCAAATTCCAGTCTAGAAGTTAACCTCTCCTGGGAGGAGAGAGCTAGCAAAGGTGTACAGGACAGAACTGGAGACACCATTTAATTTTTCTCCTCCCAAGCTGGTGAGTTTGGTTAGGGAGCTGGTTTGAATCCCTCTGCCCTCACGAGGTGGGACGAGCTCCCGGTAGGAAAGGTGTTCGTTATCGCGGCTCTGCTTTGGGAAGGCGAGGGCTGGAGCGAGGGCTGGAGCTCTGGGAATCCAAGCTCAGGCCAAGACATGCAGGAGGGAAAGAGAAGTGCACATGCTGGAATTGAAATGCCAGGCAGAAGAGGAGTAAACAAGCAAGGGAGCTGATCTGATTACGCAGTCGAATTTATCATGGACAATAAAGGAAATCGCCTTTCAATGGCAAGGTTTGGGATAAATGAATCCTCCCAGCAAGTGAATAAAATGTATTCAATTAACTCAAAAACCTCCTGCACTTCTGAACTGAAGTGGAATCGACTGTAATTGATTTATTTGAAACCAGAGGTTAAGGACTGAATTAGCTAAGTACAACTGGGTATTTCAAGCCACTGACTTCTCAAATGTCAGCTCCCTTCTATTTTAAATATTATTTCAGCTGCGGGGCATTGCTGTCCTGATGGCTGCTCCACCAGTGCAATCTCAAATGATATTCATATTCGATTTTGGGAGGGTGGGGTAAATTCTGGTCGAGAGAGGAGGGGCTGGCCTCCTTCACGCTGAGAGAGCAGCGAGCCCCGTTTCGCTTCACAGGGAGGAATTAGCTCAGCGTGGCAGCAAGGGTCTAATGTTCAGCCACTGCTCACCCTCCTTTCAAGCCAATCTGGGGAGGGAGGAGTGGAAACAGAAATAATAACAGCAGATTTGTTGTGTTTAGTGTCTAAAAGCATGAGCTAGAATTTCCCCATCCCACTGTTAGCACCTCATCCGAAGAGCGCTCGAGTCAGTAGCAGGTTTGGGGAGCTGCATGTTGGGCACAGCACAAGAGGCTGAGCTGAAGCTAGAGGCTTGATTTCCATCCCTGCCTGTAAAATCCTGCCTCAGAAAGAATGGAAAGAAGAAGAAAGAAATCTAGGCAAGGTCATTTCCTTTCTGTTTCCTGGTGGCTTGCTAATGCAGCAGCAGGATGCTTAAAATGTGCTCTCCTTGCATAAAGTAGCTAATTATATCTTTAAAACAGTATTTATTATGACCTTATAATGTTCTAGCATAAGGCTGCTTTCTACATTGCCCAGTATAAAATGATTATATTGGGTACAGGTCTCAGAAAGTAACAAGCCTCTGTAAATCCAGATATGAATGAATGGTATTTAATAAGATTGTTTTCATTTAAAAATGAGTATTTATGTCTTGCTGCAGAAAAGAGCAGCAATGTATTGCTGTTTATGAATGCTATTGTGCCTGGGGTTAGGATCCCACACACACAATCTGAGATGCAGCCAAGAAAAACAGCCCTGATAGACAATGCTTCACTTCACCTGCTACAATACTGTGCATTTCATTTATGTCAAGAATATGTACAGTTAGGGTTCATTCACCTCATTATTTTGTTACATCTACTTTACAGTTAACCAGGCTCTCTGGGAAATAATAAATAACTGTTTTTAAAACAATTGCAGCTTTGCATTCCAAAGATCCACTTTCAATTTAGAGGGGGGAGGAAAAAACAACCATATTTGCTGTTTTTATAAACTGGCTGGCTCTTGAAAATAGAATTTAGACTCCACCAACTCTCTTTCAGCTTGGCAAGATTGATTTTACACTGCCTTCCATAAGTAGATTACCAAAGCAAAATGAAACATCTTGGGCTTTATCTAATGCTTTGCTTCACCAGCCCCTACCAAACGTCAAAATAGATGAGGGAATGTTAATTCTCTTTGCAGCTTCATTGTAAACACCTCCCTCTTCAACTCCTCAGTTTCTGCCTGAGCAAAAAGGGACCAAAAAAAAGAGACAGAGAGAGGGAGGGAAGGAAAGAAAGAGGGGGGGGAAAAATCAGCCACCAGCACCAAAATATAATCAGCACTTAACTGAGACCATCTCTTTAAAATGCCTTTACATCCTAAAGTGCATTAGCCTCCTTTCCTGTGATATCAGACAAATCCAGCCTGATCCTGACTTCACCCTAATCCCTGGGCCAAAGAAAACAGACTCAAAAATCTGAATTCTCCCATGTTTTTACAGCCCATCTTCAAAACACACACACACACACACACACACACTCCTTTTTTTTATGGTAAGCAAACTTGGTGATTTTACAACCAATTTCCACAAGAAGAAACTCCAGAGAAGCAATTTCAGTCCCTTCTAGAGCCACAGAAGCATCTCCAAAGGTCAATCCGTGCATTCCACCAAGGCATGAAGCATCCATCAGAAATCATCTGTCTCCTGCAAGATTTCACTCAAGTTCACCACCGTGAGATGATGTTGTTGGCATCCACGAGGGAGCTTTTCTTTCTTTCTGGAGGGGGAGGGAGCACCCAGCTCTGATTCACCAAGAGGTCATTTCTTTTTTTTTTTTTTCCTCACCAGAACACCTAATTTTCAGCATTTGCTGGGTAATGATTCTTTTTAACTTCTCAAGATAATGTGGCTTTTCATCTCCACTCTAGAAGTCCAAACTTTTATAGGCTTATAATTCTGCATGCCAGATAGAAACAGAAAGAAAAACCTAGAGGTCAACATAAATAAAATAAAACTTTATTATTCTTTTTTATTCTTTTTTTTTTTTTCTTTAAATAAAATTATGGTTTGGTTAAAGAAAAGAGAGTGTTTGTCATTTTTGTTAGTAGTACAGACAATTCTTTATCCCAAAAAAAGAATACATTGTGCTTTTATTGTGTCGTTTGTCTGCAGACAGACTCAGTGGAATATCTAAATGATACCCTGCTCTGAACTCCAAGTTGAAAGTAAGTTTTTTTTATTAGACTTGAGGGAAACAATGGGTTCAGCTGCTTATTGCAAGGAGCAATTGTCAAGGGAGAGTTAAACTCAATTACTGTAACCATACTGAATAAAAAATACTGCCAAGAACAAAAATACGCCTGGGTAAAGACAGCCACTGAAGAAAAAATAATCGACATAAAGCGTATCAAATATTTATTTATCTGGGCAACAAAGGACTATGATACATTGATAGGCATGGAAACTACTGCCAGCACAACTCAATACAATAACAACTAGAACTGCTTCCAAAATGGCCAGTGGAAATACAGGATACCAGGTGGTCCCCCAATGTTTGAAGTTCTTTGGAGAGAGGGGAAAAAAAAAAAATAGGAGAAAAACAAAAGGAGAAAGGAGAAAAAAATAAAGGGGAGAAAAAAAAAAAAAAAAAAAAGGAAAGAAAAGCTAAATCTTGTTTTTAAAAGACAATATTTTTAAAAGACAATCTTAATTTATTGCTCTGATGGGTGCTTTCGGGAGGAGGAGAGTGGATGAAAATAACTACTTCTTTCGTTTTCCACCACACAGAAGGGTTGTAAAACCACTAACATGTTTCAAAAACCTTGCCAGGGTCCAACATCACTTTATTTGATCTTCAATGAGAAACTAAATGGCATACTAATTATATATCAAAATCCATGGTTTGTTGTTTTTATTTGTTCAGCTGCTTCATTGTCGCCTTTCACATGCTACAACAGGGCTAAAAATGATGAATCCCAGAGAAAAAACCCCCAAAAAACCTCTGATATCTAAAGAAGTACCATGAACCACATGATGAACTAAGAGGGGAAGATTTAAAACCCACTAAACAAGAGGTAAACGAGATCACCAGATAAATAAAAACAAAACAAAACCAAAAAAAAAAAAAAAGGCTTAAAACAGACTCACCATATTTACAATTCCCATTAAATTACACATAAATAAATATATACATACATGAACACTGATTCCCTTATAGAAGAACTGTGAATCGTGTTGCCATCAGAAAGTTCAAGTTGGTCACTTTTTACCTTGGACAGGAAAAAAAAGTTCTACAACTGAAGATATGACATGGAACTGCTTGTGGTTTTGGGTTCAAGTTTATTCACAATACTGCTTAAAACGTCACCAGTCCTTTTGTTTTTTTGCCTCTTGTTGGTTTGCTGTCGCTGCTGCTGTTGGACTTTCTTTTCACCTCTTTTCTTGTTGTTGTTGTCTTTTAATATGGCTACAATCTTAACTGAAGTTTATGTAAGGGAAGGTGGTGATTCAGTCCAGTGAAGCTCATAGAATTTTTTTTAAGTATTCTTTCTTTTTTTTTTTTCTTTTTAATTTTTTAATATATTTTTAGAAAAAAAAAGTCCTTTTTTTTTATTTTGGTTTTTTTCTTTTTGTTGGTTTTTTTTTTGTGTGTCCTCCTTTTGTTTTATTTAAAAAAAAAGTTCACAAACTCAAGACAGAGAACTTTTTTTTTTTTCCTTTGCTGGCTCCATCCCTCTGTTCTGTTCTCTTAGGCTCCAAACTGGGGTAAAAACGATGGTGGTGGCAGCAGCAGGGAAAGGAGGGAGATGGGGGCAAGTTGAAGAGGGAGCACATGGAAATGTGGATGCTGGGAAGGGCTGTGGGAAGAGGGCAGAGCAGTCCTGCAGAGTCAAGAGAACAGGACTGGCAGAAGGACGCTCATTCTGTTGCTGTAGCCTGGGGTGCTGGGTGCAAGGGGAGAGGGAGGAGGGAGATGAATGGATCCATGAAGGGGGGGAAGGGTGAGGAGAAGGGGCAGGGAGGAGGAGGAGGGAGGGAGAAATCCTCACTTTCGGTGCTTCTCCTCTTTGTCGCCGCTTTTGGTGCTGTTGTCTGTGTGGCTGTTGGGATTGTTGCTGAGGTACATTTTGTCCATGGCCTTGAGCGCCTCGGTGAGATAGTTCTGGAGGGCAGTGACGGCAGCGCACACCGCCGGGCTCCCGAAGCCGTGCGAGATGAGGTTGAAGTGGGTCAGGCAGCTCTGGATGCCCGGCTCCAAAATGGGGTTGGGCCGTGAGTTTCCCAGGGGAGATCGGTCCTGAGCCAGCAGGTCGGTGAACTCTTTACAGATCTGTCTGTAGCGCAAATGGAGCAGAGAGACAGAGGGGAAGGGGAGGCAGGGGGAAGAGAGAAGGAGAGAAATGAACCATCACTGGTGACAAGCCAAGCCTCCTGTGCACGCTCCCTGCTAGATCTGCACCAGCCAGCCCTTGGGTAGCTGCACCCCTACCTCGCTTCTCCACACAATCACAAAGTGTTAGGGGTTGGAAGAGACCTCTGGAGATCATCTAGTCCAACCCCCCTGCTAGAGCAGGATAACTCGAGCCGGTTCCTTCTTCCACATCCTTCTCCCCAATTCTCACACTTATCACTCACAAACCTTTTCCCTTCACCTAGTGTGCGCACACGGCCACGCACGCCCATCACACTCCAGCCAACCTCCCAATCACAGCCCTCACCCCAACACACAGCCCTTTCAGCTGGGTTTTGGAGCAGTTGGAAGTTTCCCAGCAGAGCAAAAGGGATCCCCAAAGGGTGGTTGACAGAACTGATCCACAAGATCTTTGGTGGAGAGAGGCGCGGGCCTCTTCCTTCACCAGGCTAAAAGCACACCCGTGCGTCAAGAAGACAGCGCAAGGGCTGCGAGGTGAATCGAGGCCTTAAATTAGGGTATTCTGAAACATTTCTTACGTCTACATCTCTATCTCCAAATCCAAAGGGACCTTCCCCCAGAGGGGAAAGCTGACGTTAACCAGGGTCTGGAAATTTCCTTCCAGGGAGGTGGGAAGAGAAGCTAGGAGGGCACGGTGCAGAAGTGAGGTTATATCATCCACTGGCTGTGCAAACAGTCAGGGAAATAACACACCTTATAGCCAAGAGAGCTCAGAGGCGTGTTGAAACAGTTTGCCTTCTAAAACCCCACGTTAATGTCTTCCAGCCATGAAGCAGCAGCTCCCATCTTCTGCCCGCGCCCTCTGGCACTGTGCCCTTTGGTGACACCTCCATGGGTAATTAAGGGCTACCAAAGAAGCCTTTTAATTTCCAGCAAACGTATCAAAACCAGGCATTTGCTTTTCACACGCACGACCTGGAAGCCTAGGCAGCCCCAGCGATGAGAAACTCCTCTAGCACTTTAAGGGTGTACAGATTGGCTTTTCGAATGTATTTTTCATCTCCCTCCACTCACTTAAGTAGCAGAGCCTCTTAGGCAGGAAGAGCCATCACTGATTTTAATGACCTGAAATCAGTGGAATGGGATAGTTTTATTTTACTGGCAATGGGAAGCTTTCCCCTTCTACTTTAAATTGAGGAGCTAAGTGAAAAGGACCTGGGAAAACGTTTCTCTAGCTCTGAAGAATTAGTGCTTTTTCTTTAACTAAACACCCACCCACCCTTTTTCACGACTCCCTTTCAAGGTAATCTGCACAAAACGACTTGATGGACACCAGGATGGGTTACAGAGCTCTGCTGTAGCAGCAGGACAAACACACCCCCTCTGACCATTTGCAAAACCATCACCCACACTGGTTACGTGGCAAATGCTCCCAAATCAAACCCCCAAAGCTGGGTCTGTCACCCTCCCCTCGCTTCTGAGCAACATGCCAGAAAGGTAAATGTCTTACTTTGTAGCTAGAAGCATGTTTTTTCTTGTGACTTGCTCGTTTGGATCGGAATGTTGTCGGTTGAGAAATTCAGCTACTGCTTTGGCAGGAAATTCTGTCTCACAAACGTACCCAAAATCTCTAGCGAGATGTACTGCTTCTCCTGGAAAGAGAGGCACGGGTGGGGTGGGGAGGGAAACACACACAGCTCATCAGTACACATCGCAGAGGGGCAAAAAAAAAAAATACCCAGTAGAGCAAACAAAACGCACACTAAAATAAAAAGAACTACATTCTACTTAGGCTTTTCTTCTCAAAGGCCTGGACTGGTTTTTTTCCCCTTTGAGAAAGGTAGGGTAAGAAATGCTAATCACATCTTATCTTGCAGAAGAGTTTTCTTTGCTTCACTCAATGCAAATGTGTATTTTCATGACAATCCTTACAAGTGAAACCTCTGCCTAAGAATTTCTGTCGAGTTTACATTGCCTAAGAAGCCACTTTGCGACAGGCAGGCTCCATCCACCTGGAATGTGCGCTTGGATTTACATATCCATACCTCCACCCAGCCGTTTACTTACACCTCATTCACAGCTATTTACTCAGGGAAAAAAACATTTGCTTGCCTCAGCCCGCCCCCCCCCC
>VWZO01002740.1:302997-408444 GCA_013396975.1 Bucco capensis | reverse complement strand
TTTCCCCCCCCCCCCCCCCCCTCGGGGATTCTAGTGCCCCAAATGCCCTGGAAAGCTTCCAGGGTGTAGCGCAGCTTTGGTTACACACCCTGAAGAGAGGAGAGCACGACCTCTGTCCCATGTCCAGGGCCTGGGCATGATGGTGAGGGGTAAGCAGTTACTCCAGCTTATGCAATTCATTTCTACTTTGCAGTTGCACAGCAAGCCCTTTGCGTTTCAGAGACAGGGGAAATGTGGCATCGTCTCCCAGGTGTGGGTCACTACAAGGCTTTTTAAAAGCCGGGGCGCATTGACCCCCATCTATGAGGCTGTGTTGGGTCTCATCCCGGGGGTCCTGGGCTGGTCTTAGCCTCCAGTAAAGGGAAGGGGAACGCACCTACTTGAGAGCTTGGTGACAAGGACCTTGTAGAAGGGAAGGAATGAGGAGGTGAGCACCCGCAGCCATTCCTCCCCGGGGGGCAGTCGAAACCTCGGATCCTGCAGGACTCTGCTTCCCAGCGCCCCCCGACCCAGCAAACGGCAGGGACTGGACCCCCTCCTCGGGAACCAGACCCTCTCCAGTAGGGCTGAGGGCAGTCTCCTCACCTCCTCTCCCCAGCGCCTGCCGCCGTGTACAGTTAGCGTTAGATTACGCCAATTAACCGGGCACCGGAATTTAATTACCCAGCCCTGCCCCTTCCCGGGCCCGGGAAGGTTCCTACTCCGGGAAGAAGCTGAGCAAAATGGGAGAGAGATCAGGGAAGATGCGTGAAGGTTTCGTGGCTCTGGGATGCTGCCGCCTCTCTTTTCCCAGCTTCCCGCAATCTTGCGATTTTGACCCCGTAACGATGATTTAAAATGCTACTTTTTCATGCTTTTTTTATTAGTTTGCGGGGAATTAATCCCATCTGAAGTTGGTCTTCGGGCGAAACGTTCCCCGATCAACTTGAGTGCCACGTTTCTCTTGTCTTCCCGGTGGGATCTTTCCCCTTCTCCCTGCTTCCATCGCTCCCCACACAGGGTTAAATCTCTCCGGTCAGGATCCGGCTTTTGCCCCGCGGTACTTGGCAGAGAGGCAGCCCAGAGAGAGCTGAGCTTTTGGGGCTCCAGAGCTGCCCTGGCTCGCACCAGGCTCATCCCTGCGCTTTTTAATTTCTTTTTCTTTTTAGCCTGGAGGAGGAGGACATGGGCTGGGTGTGCTCCGAGCCTGAGGCTCTAGGGTGCTCCTTTCCCCCTCCTTGGGGCATTTGGTGACAGCACTTTTGGGCTTAATTCAGCTTCCCTGATCCAGGTGTTTAGAGGACTCCTTTTCCTCGCAGCTTTCCTGGTAAATTCAGGGAGCTGAAGCCACCACACCGTGGGCTACTCTCATCCTTGAGGTGCCAGCTTTGGGTGTCTTCCTCATCCTGCCTGCCCTGCCTCCTTCCTCCCCGTGCAAAGGGAAGAGGAGGGTGAGGAAACTTCTCTCCCCAACCAACTCAATCTCTTTAAAAGCAAAAGACACACGCAGCTGTTTTTTTGTTGTTGGTGGGGGTTTTGTTTTGTTTTTCTCCTCCCCTCTCCTTGTCCCACCGGCTGGTTGGCAGCTCGGCATTGATTTTGGCAGGTGGATCGCAGGGAGTCACAGCGGAGCTCCGTTCCCTCTGATTTATTCTCGAGGGATGCGCCGGCTCCCTCCCCGTGGGCAGCAGACGGGACAAAGCCCTGCCCTGCTCCTCTAGACCAGCAGCATCCTTTGGGGCTGAATCCTGTCACGCATATCTCTTCTCAGCCAGGAAAAGGATGCTTCTGGTGGGGCTTTCCCCCTACCCAGACTCTCTGAGTTACCGGTGGCTCCTTGCACCCCAGCCGGGAGTATTCCCAGCTGCCAGACAGACCTTTCCTTCTCCTTCTTGCCTGTCCCCGGGGCGAGCCCGCAGGAACATTAGGATAAACCCAACTCCCGGTGAGTTTAGGGTGGGTTATTCCTCGCACTGTTGCTTTCCGCTTCTCCCTGCTCCTGGTGTTGGGGAGAAGCTCGGCGCGGCTGCTTTCCACCAGCTCGCTGCCACATAAATACTATTTTTTTAGCTTTTTAAAGCAATTTTTAGCAGTGGCTGTTGGGCTTCTTGCAGGTCCTCCAGAGCCAGGGCTGGCAAGAGAGTCCCGAGGCGTCCCGGGAATCTGGGGATGCACGATGGGCTAAGCTCCCCTGGAAGGACCTAGCCTGTCCTCTGCTCAAGCAGAGCTCCTGGCGCTGGAGTTTTTGGATGGGGAAAGGTTCGGGTTGGTGTGCGTCTGCCTCGGCGTTACGGGCATGGGGAAATGCGGCTGCCCTAGGGATGAGATCTTTTCCCGGGAGCATCTTTGAGCAGAAGGAAAGAGGCAAAAAAAGCGGCAGGACATTAAAGAAAAAAAATTCTAACAGCTCAAACTCTACAAAATCAAATACAAAAAGAAAAGTAGGAGAAATCCAACACTGCCCGCCCCTTCTCGGTCCAACATGATTCAGTTAGTTTTGGGAGGCCGGTGCCGCAAGAGGGGAGGTGCCTCGTCCCACAATGGGTTAGCAACGAGGTGTTTTCTTGGGTTCATTTGGGGGTTCGTGCCTTCTTTTTTATGCCTTGCTGCTGTTGCCGGGGTAGGAGCAGCTTCAGCCTTCTCGCCGGTGGATTCGGGGAAACTCTTCCCGTGCGACACTTGGGATGGTGTGAAGGACAAGAAAGAAAGGATAAGAGAAGAATATTCGCCCGCGTCCACCCGTGACTGCTATGATGTCTCCCAGCTGCTCCGTTTAGCATATTTTGTTTTCCTTCAAGCCCATTTCCCACGGGACAGAAGCTCATCGAGTGCAACAGGTCGCTTCAGCCGCTCCCGGGAACCTCACCAAACCACTGTCCCTTCCCTCCTCGTCCCCCTCCTGCTCCTCCTTGTCGTGACATTCCTCTGGGACATGCTTTGGAGCGGAGATAGAGGGGTTCCCGCGTGGATCTGGCGAGGAGGAGGAGGAAGGTGATGAGGAGGATGCTGTGCCCCCGAGTAAGGCACTGAGGCTTACTCTGAACATCCTCTGCTGCTCTTCTCCTGCCCAGAGACCCCTCGAAATCTAGTTCAGTCTTTGGAGCTCTGGAGTGTTTTCAGGAGGCTGCTCAGTTTGGAAATCAGCTTTGCACCGAAATAGCCTTTTTTTTTTCCCCTCATGCCAAATAAAGTGCAAGGAGTCCCGAGCAAGATGACAAATTTCTTTCTTTTTGTCAAGAAGCAAAGTTTTTCCAAGGATCACATGGGGCTCACCTGCTGCTTTAACATTGATTTGTTTAACTATGCTAAAGCAACTAAACAAGCAACACTGGGAAGTAATTGAGAGTTAAACCTGAGCACACCAAGGCAATCCAACTGTGTGGATTGGCTACTGTTTTCATGAGCAACCACACAGCACAAATTCCCATGCTGGAGCCATCCTAGGGTGATGGAACAGGTACCTTCAAGCTTCACCAGACACCTCTTTCCCAACCTAGGCCCTTTAGGGCTAAGTATTGTCATTGCCACCTTCAGAAAATGAGCCCCTGAGAAAAAAATCAACCCAAACATAAAGCACTGATGAGACAAACCACTGTGCTTCAGCTTTTTTGGGAGATGGCTCAAGGAGCAGTTGTAAGATCTCAAATCCAAATGCCTGTGAGGAATTTCTCTGTGTTTTTTGGTAAAGCAAAGTAAATCCACACTAAAGTCACCAAGCACTTTTGTCTTTTGGAAAAGAAATCTCTCCACTACTAGCATGTGAAGATCTGATTATTTACTTCAAACTGGATACTTTTCCTCTTTTACATTTCATTTCCTAACAGCACAAATGAAAATAATAAAAAAAAAGCCCTCAAACAAAACAAACCACCTGGTTTTAAGAAAATAGTTACACTTGCAGCTGGGGCATAAAATTGGGAGTATTTTCTGGGCAATTCTGACTGCTCATGTGCACTCCGAAAAGCTTCTGCATTCGAAACACAGGCAACGCTTTTGGCAGCAGTCTCCTAGCTGCAGCAGATTGCACTTTGACTGACCATGCCAGCCTAAAATAAACAACAGACAAGTTTTATTCCACCTTTCTTTTTAACTTTTCATCAACAAAATGCTCTGAAGAAACCCAGAACATAACATGCTGCCTAAGGTCCTTCCCTGTGACCCGCCTGATCAAAGCCTTACTGCTAATAGAAAGGTAGGAGGAAGAGCTGCTCTTCTCCAGGCAAAGTTTCACTGCTTTCCCTCCCCCTTTTGCCCTAAAATACACTGATGTAATTGCACATCTCTTGATCATGAAACACACAAGTTACACTCCAGAGTTAAGCCTCTACACGGAGAGTTTTGCTTGGCTTAAGGTTGCGAAACTGAGCCCATAATAAGGTATGCCATCAAACCTCAAACAAGCCTCCTCCCCCAGGGGTATTTATCTTACACATTTAATTGGCCAGTAAAATAAATTCTCTGTGTGTACACTTAACATGGGAAGGATTTTGATCTGGTAATTTCAGTGTATCTGCTGATCTGCAGCAGCTTACACTGGGCTCTGCTAACATCCTTGGAGAAGCAGAAACCATGCCCTGTTAAATAACACTTATTCAGCTGCTAAATATTGACACCCAGGCAGGAGCTTTCCTTGTAATGCTAGCTCTTAACTATATATTAGCACCCAAGAAGAAAAACAAGTGCAAGTCGTTTAAGCACAGGGCAAATCCTTGCTTCTGCTAAAGCAAACAAGAGAGGTCCTCTGACTGGCAGGGAGCAGAGTAGGGGCTGCTCCATGGTCCCTTTGTGTCCTATGAACACTGTCGTTTTTGTAATGACTTCCCCTCTCAGAGCACTCACTCTTGTTTAATAAGCTTCAACAAACCCTGGAGAGGTGAAGTGTTATTAGTTTATCTGCTTAACAGATAAGTAAACCGATGCAAGGGGAAGATAAGGAATTTCCCCAAGGTCTTGCAGCTGGCTTGCTGGAGATCAAGGGATGGAAAGGAGAGGAAACCAAGAATTGGGACTGAACTAACCATCAGATTAGGATCCACTCCTCTTACTGCTGGTCACAACGTGTCCCAGAGGCAGGAAAGTGATATTGAGGAGCAGCAGGTGATCAGGATCTCTCTAAACCAGGTCATTTTCAGGCAGGTGCCTAATTGTGCTTTTTGATAGCTAAGCGTGGGCACTTACATTTGAAACTCTCTAACTGTACTTTTAGTTTGCCTCCATCCTGGCATATATGATAGAATATATTGGAAGGGGAATAAATAGAATGAAACTCCCTAATAATTCCAAAACATGCTTTAAAAATGCCTGGCATTACCCACAGCAGGGCTTAAACAAATATCTCCTTTGAGATGTCTGTGCTAAGAACAGAATCACTGCTTGTCAGGCATATATGTTTTTAAGTGTCAAATAATTACAACAAGCCATATTACTGGAAAAAGCCTGTTGGAAGCTCTGATGGCCAAAACAATATTACTCCACAAATAGACATAAAAATAACCCCACTAAATGATTTTTTTTGAACAAGAAACTTCCAAAGCTGTAGCCTTTAATCCAGCCCAGTTTGCATGCAGCTGCAATACATTTAGCCTTTAACATCAGCTCAAGCCATTGTCCTACACCCCACAACAATTTCTGGTATTAAAAGCAATGCTGTATAGCTAGAACAACTTGTCACTAAGATAAATCATTCAGGGGAGAGCAAAACAAAACTGGGAACAGTATTTTTTTCCCCTCCATGGCAGCCTATCCTATGAGTCCAATTTATTTAGCTCAGTTGTGTTGATGTGATGCTTGATACCAACATGTCCTGCCTGCCTCTCACGGACTAAAACTCTCTGCAAATGAGTGAAGGAACATGCCATGCACAGGATAAGCTGCTGTAATCATTCCATAGAGCCATGGAAGGAATACCAACCCGCTATGTCTCTGCTCTGAGGACAGCCAAGAGCTGATCTCATCACCTTTAGGCTTGCCTCCTCCCTGTGTCAAAGGGAAACCAAGGTGTGGGAGGAGGATGGAGGTTACAGAGCTGATGTGCACCCACATGACAGCCATCCTGGAGGGGTGGGTTTCACCTTGGTGTCCATCACAGCAGCTGCAGACATCACCATGCCAGGCTCAGCTCACAAGGACAAAGTGGTAGGGGTTGGAAGGGACCTCTGAAGATCAACTAGTCCACTACTAAAGCAGGGTCACTTAGAAAAGGTTGCACAGGATAATGTCCAGGTGGGTTTGGAATCTCTGCAGAAAAGGAGACTCCACAAGCTCTCTGGGCAGCCTGGCCCAGGACTCTGGCACCTCACAGCAAAGCAGCTTTTCCTCCTGTTCAGAAGGAACCTTCTGGGTTCCAATTTGTGCCCATTGCCCCTTGATCTGTCCCTGGGCACCACTGAGCAGAGTCTGGCCCCAGCTTCTTGCTCCCACTCTATAGGTATTGATGATCAAGGAGCAGCTCCCCTCTGGCTCTGCTCTTCTCCAGGCTAAGCAGCCCCAGGGCTCTCAGCCTTTCCTGCTCCCAGAGATGCTCCAGTGCCCTCAGCATCTTCCTAGCCTCTGCTGGACTCTCTCCAGTAGTTCCTTGTCTCTCTTGAGCTGGGGAGCCCAGAGCTGGGCACATCCAGGGTGTGGAGCCAGGTTGTGAGGAGCCAGCAGCCACCCAGCCTGTTTACAGCACTTGAAGTGATTGCGAAGCCTCAGCTCGTTTGCAAATGAAATCAGGTCCAGGCTAAGCAGTTGCTCCCTTAACACTATCAGCACCCAGAGCAGAGTCCTTTGAATTCACCGAGGTGAAGATCGTGGCCAAGAAGGAGCTGTGCAGGCAAAGCCTCAGGCTTACGTTTCTTTTCCTAAGTCTCTGGCGCCCCTTTGAGTCTCCTTTTTGGGAAACAACTCCAGATTTTGCTTCTTTGAAGCTTGCAGCAGAAAGCCCAGGTTTGAATGTGAGAGAGCTACAATGCTACCCAACAGCTGGGCAATTCCCCCCTCCTTACCTATCCTCCTTTACATGTTGGAATTGCCTTCTCTGGCAACATCATCCAAAGTGACTCGTGTTCAAAGCTTCATTTCCTGTAGTCAGGACATTGATCATCAGCTTTTCCAAGTGTCTCCCAGTAGCCATGAGGTGCAGACTGGAAAAACAGGAGGTGAAAAATCAAGCATTTGAAGTATTTGAGGCTCTCAGGAGGCCAGACTTTAAAACTGGACAAGTGAGATGGTACTCTGGGGAAACACACCTCTGTCTATCTGTATCAGGACTGCAATATAAGCCAGAGAATCATAGAATCATTAAGATTGGAAGAGACCTTGAAGATCATCAACCTAACACTGCCAGGTCACCTCTAAACCATGTCCCTCAGCACCACTTCTCCTCAATCCCTCCAGGCATGGTGATTCCACCACAGCTCTGGGCAGCCTGGCCCAATGCTTAACTACTCTTTCAGGGAAGAAATTTTTCCTAATATCCAACCTAAACTTGCCCTGGTGCAACTTGAGGCTGTTTCCTCTTGTCCTGTCACTTGTTCCTTGGGAGAAGAGACCAACCCTCACCTCACTCCAACCTCCTTACAGGGACTTGTAGAGAGGAAGAAGATCTCCCCTCAGCCTCTTCTTCTCCAAACTAACCAACCCTTGAGTTTCCCAAGTCTTTTCCTCCTTCCCTGTCTTCCAACTGTCAGTTCTTCTTCCAAAATGGGATCAGAGATGTGTGGTGTTTATTTGGGGCCACTCAGAGAACACATGCACACTCTGCAAAGTGTCACTGGAAAAATATGGCATGCAAATGCAAGCAGGTTATCACTTGCCCTGCAGTCAGCATCACCTGCTTCATACTTAACCTCCCTAACCTGGAACCTCCTCCCCTGACACCCTTCCCTGCCCTCAGACAGATGGCCCCAGCTCTAGGCAATGGAGAAAATGGAGATGATGCCCTGCCTTTGTTTCCCACCTGGAGTGCTTATTACTCTTCCCTAACAGCCTCCCTTGTCCAGGTAAATGTGGCCCCTAAGGCCACAGCTGTCCCAGAAGCCATCCCTCACCTCCCTCCCCCTCATTTATTGTGCTGCTTCCACCCTTCCCCTCACACATTAACAGGTTGCCCCCATCAAAGCTCTTGGTACACTGCTGAAGTCAGGCAACCAGTTGAAAAACAAGCTGGGAGAACAAAAGGGGATGCTTGAATCAGGGAGGTTGTCCTGTGTAAGGAGCTGAGACATCAGCCTTGCTGCCTGCTTCTCTATTGGATAGAAGAATGTCTTCACTCCTGCCTAGCCTTGCAGGGTTGAGGTTGTGTTTCAAAACTGAAGAAGCTACTTCAGGCCAACAGCATCCTGGCTTACATCAGTAATAGTGTGGCCAGCAGGGCTAGGGCAGGGATTGTCCTCCTGTACTCAGCACTGGTGGGGCTACACCTTGAATCCTGGGTTCAGTTTTGGGCTTCTGACTCCAAGAAGGACACTGAGATGCTGGAATGTGTCCAGAGAAAGGCAACAAAGCTGGTGAAGGGTCTCTGGAGAGACTGAGATATGCTGAGGGACATGGTTTAGTAGTGACCTGGCAGTGCTGGGTTAATGGTTAGACTTGGTGATCTTCAAGGTCTCTTCCAACTAAAATGACTCTATAATTCTACTGCTTAATCTTATTTTAGACTCATTAAGGAACCTGAGGAGCTTTGGTAATAGTCCAGCGCTGCTGTGGAGCTCCTGCAGGAGGAGAACCTTTCCCTATACTCCTGGAAATCTTACTTCTGGCAGCACAAACAATGGGAAAAGAGTCTTCATCTGAGCAAGGTGAAGCTCTTCTGCTTGCCTCCATCTTGCCCTTTTCTTGCTTCTTCATTTTGGAAGGCCAGCAAAAGCTGGTTACTGATCGAGCGGATGAGTGTGGGGTCAAACTCAACCCTGTGGTCATACAAAAGTGATTTCCTATATCTAAGAAAGGATTCAGAGCAGGAATGCAACAAAAATATTATCCCAGGCTCAATATGAGTCCAATTATTCAGGACCTTTGAGCTACAGAATAAGCCTTGAGTAGCTGATGGCAGAGATCACTTGGCCCTTTATGGCCATGTAACTCCTATAGAAACAGACAGGGCTTAGGGCACTTACAGACAGGTTATGGTGAAGCTTGCTGTGCTGGTTGAAGGTATTTCCATCTCCAGCCACTCACTCCAGTAAAAGAGCTGGCAGAAGGGAATTGAGCTCCTGAGCCTCAGTCAACCTGGGGACAAGCTCAGCACCTCAGGCTTTGGTTTTACACTGTGGAGAGTAGCATCCTGAAGGGATTCTGTCAGCTATGTAAGGACCTGATGGACTGATTCACTTCATTAAAGAAGGTGAAAAAGGGGAGGAAGAAGAGAAGGATTAACCTCCCCTCCAAATTTAAGGAGATCCATTCCTAAAATCTGATCCTAGCTTGGCCCAAGCTCTCCAGCCCATGGAGCTGAAGGTGTAGGATAGGGACAGCCACCAATTTGGAAGTCAACACCTTACCTTAAGCTGCTGCTGAGGGTGATTTTTTTATCCCCTGCCTGCCTTCCATTCCTTGGCTCCTGCTGCTGGAAAGAAGCTGCTCCTTGGAGGATGGGAGCACAAACCATGTCAGGCTATCTCTTCTGGCTGGCTGGTACCCTGCAAGCAAGAAGACAAAAAAAGAGGTATGAAATCAGAGTGGAAAAAGTATCTTTGGAGCTGAATGAAATTTCCACATGCCTTTTTATCTCCAAGTTGGTCCCAGGCAGCTTCCACACAGCAGAAAAACACCTCCCCTTCCTAACGGGAGACTACCTCCAGTTTATTGGACCCGAGCTGTCGCTAACTACCCGGGAGTAGCGATGTATTAACACATTGTAAAAGGGCTGTTTGATCCCCAGGGGATTCCAGCTGAGCTCACAGCAGCAAAAAGCAAGGCATGATTCACAAATGACTCATTTCAGCAGTTCCCTTTGATGCAGCAAGCCCTTGTCCGGCCACATTCGAATGAGTTCGCTGAAGAGTCACTCGAGCCCAGCAGCAGCACAGCTCCCAAAGTCCACCTAGAGAGCTTTTAAGGAGGGAAAATAATGGGGCAATTTTCAGCAAGCCTTGCCAACTTGTGACTCGTAGGCACTCCTGCTGGCAAACCTCTCCCTAAGCTTCCAAACTCCACACCAAAGAGTAGTTTTCTCCATCATTCAAGTGTGCCCCCCCCTCAATGAAATAGAAGGGGAGAGAATTTTCAGCTGGTCAGATTGCAAGAAGACAAGAAGGAATGGATACATGCTGAAGAAGGGGAAATTTAGACTAGAAATTAGGAGATTCTTTACACAGAGAGTGGTTAGACACTGGCACAGGTTGCCCAGAGAGGTTGTGGATGCTCCATCCCTGGCAGTGTTCAAGGCCAGGTTGGATATGGCCCTGGGCAACCTGGTCTAGTGATTGGCATCCCTGCCCATGGCAGGGGGGTTGGAACTAGATGAGCTTTAAGGTTCCTTCTAACCTGGACCATTCTATGAATCAGAAATCATCCCGCTGAGAGTCGAGCAGCTCCTGTCAGGTTGGGAGTAACACTGAAGGTCCAGCGGGATGAGCTCCCTGCCCAGCTGCCAGTGCTAGGAACCTTCCTTCTCCTCTTCCTCCCTCTCCCAATGTCTGTTGGTAGCTGCGAAGCCTCAGTGATGCTTTAGTCAGCATTGCCATCCAGTGGTACAAGGGACAAATGACAGCAGAGACGTTGGTGGCTAGAAGGAGAGAATTTTCTTTTAGTTTAATTGCTATACCTGCTGAGGATAAGGCTTGACAGGTTGGCTCAAATTTGGGCAGCAACTTGGTGGTTGGATGCAGCAGATTATTGATTGCTAGCTTGCAACGTTGCTGGTTTGTACCAGTATGCTGTTGGTTGGGATGCTGTGGAGCAGGTGGTGAGTATTTGAACCTCATGAGGAAAAGTCTTGCAGATGGCTCAGGGAAAACTTCAGTATCAATCCAGGCTGTAGATGGAGAGAAGCTCTACTGAGAAAGATCTGGGTGTGCTGGTGGATAAAAAGCTGGACATGAGCTGGCAATGTGTGCTCACAGCCCAGCCCAGGCAGCCAGAAAGAAGAGGAGCATCCTCTGGTCCCAGAAGCAACCTCTACAAGACAAAGGTGAAGCAGAGGGACATAGACACGCTGTGTTTTTAGACCCAAGCAGATAGGATGTAAAACACCATAGGTTTCATGGTGTAGACACAGTGACATCACTTTGAGCTGAGTCCCTGAGCAGGCTGGATATTAAATTGATCAAAGTGGTAATGAAAGTGGGAATTACTCCAGCTCAGCTGAAACAAGGCAGGTGACCTTATTAAAAAATATGCCAGTGTATTTAATGGGGTAGGGCAGTTTCTTGGGGAATTCAGGATTAATGTGGCTATAACTCCAGAGATCCCACAGCTAATGCCCCTGGAAAAAAGCCCCAACTCTTCCTTCAACTCTGAGATGGCACATGAATTCAGCCACTCTTTTCTGACACAGAAGCCAAGCCACTCCAGAATTGCTCTATTGATGAGAGGATGTGGTGGTCTCCTGCTGGACATGGCAAGAAACCTCAGAGCCTGCTGAGGGATGCAATGTGCTTCTCTGTGGTCTGTACAGGAGCAACTCTAACTGTCCTATTGTTTAGTCATCACCAAAACACCAGTAGCCACTGCTCAAGACACTTGAGCTGAGCAAGACCTGACTTGGAGAAACCTCAAGTCTCCACTGACATCCAACAGCCTGGAGCAGAGCAGCATTTGCTGCTGTCTTGAGCTACATGCCTGTGTATGAAAAGCATCTGAGAGGCAGAAAAGGAACTTTCTGTGCACCACTGAGAGGGAGCAGGAGCTTAGGAGGATCATAATATCCCAGCTCAATGTTGTATCCTCAGCAGGTGCTAAATGGAAGAGCAAAGGAGTAGGACAAGCAGATGTGGCTTTTCTCCTGACACTCTTCCAGCCTCCAAATAGCTACAGATCAGGGTCTTCTGAGGTGGACCTAGCTGTTGGATATCCAAAAATGGTCCTCAATCATGAACCTGCTCAGTCACTTGAGCACAGGTCACACAGAGATAGAGCAAGCAAAGGCTTGGAGGCAAAGATGTCAGTTTTCTTCTGCTTGCTCTAGGTGTGCAGGGACAAAAAAAAAAGTCCTTTGAGCATAACCTTTAAAAATAAAGAGGAATACAGCAAAAACTAACCTAAATATACACTTGAGGTTCAGGCCAAAGAGTGTTATCAATGTGGGCAACAGGCAAGAAGCTGTAAGCCCTTCCCAAGCTGGAAGGAAAGAGACACTTAAAGGATTTTTGAGGCTGCAGAGTGGAATTGCAAATCAAGGCAGGATCCAGGCACTCTGTAAAAGAGAGGTCCCAGAAAGCACCATGAACTAACCCGTCATGGGAAACATAACAACCCAGGCCAGGCTCTCAGCTGCTAGCCCTGGATGGGAACTGGGGAGCCCAGGATGAAAACCCAGGCCTGGAAGAGGCAGTTTAGGAAGAAAGGACCAGACAAGATGAGGCTGGCTGCAGGAGCTGAGGAATGTGATGTTGTGCAAGGCAGGAGATTTCCAGCAGTTCTTCTAGCCTCTTTACAACCTCCCAGCAAGGCAGGATGGGGAGACTAGATTGTCCTAGCTTCAGTGATGCCATCAGGGTCTGTGTCTGACCCCATGGCCAGTGGTGATTGAAGCCTTCCCGTAAGGGAGCCATAAAAAGAGTTTTTGCATCAGCAGCAGAATAAAAGAGACAAAACCCAGAAGCAGGAGCCTCCACCCAAAAGCAAAAGCAAACAGGAAGATGCTGAGCAGTTTGAAAGCCCCAGGAGTGGAGTTTGGGCCTTTGGCTGTGTGTACATCAGCAGCTCTAGAAGATAAAGAGACACAGAGATGGATGTGAAAACTTGAGAGAAGCTGAAGCAAAGCTCCTGCTGAAAAGGGTGATGCTGGTTAGTTAGTGTGGATAGCAAGGACAAGGATGGGGGGAAATGGATTGGCCTCACAGTAAGCCTGTGGCAATCTGAAGGGCAAGTCTGGCTCAGCAACACAGCTTGCTTTGCCCAGACTGTTGCTTAGACCAAGAGGAGACCTCAGCAAATCGTGGCTTGGTTCTAGCTAAACCTAATAAAAAGTTGGTCCCAAGGCAGGAAGACTTTAAGGACAACAGATACCTGGGATGACAAAGTCCTTCTGCGAATAGTTCCTCCATGTAATAAGATCCCAAACCCAGCTACAGCCAAGCAAAGAGGTTTATAATACAATCATAGGAAAGAGCTGGAAAAGACCTCCAAAATGACCAGGTCTGCACCAGTATGACCTGTAAAACTGCTGAAAAAGCTACACCCAATCTGCTCCTGAAAACCATCAGCAGGAAAATTCCAGCCTCTCCAGACAACCTAATCCACATTCAGCTGTTTATCACTACAAAGCTCACCTCATGTCTGATCTTCACCTCTCCTGATGCTATCTCAGATGATTAGTTCTTGTCCTATGCGCAGAGAAACAGCTACTCCCTTCTCTATTTGCATCAAGATTTGCTTCTGGTTTTGTTTTTTCACATGTTTGTAAAAAACTTCTTGGCTCTTTTTTATTTTGTTGTTTTGGTTTTAAACGACAAAATAACCATCTCATTTTTCCATCATTCCTGACAGGTGATGCTTTCTAGATCCCTATGGGCTCTAGCTGATTATAACAGATTATATTGCCAGAATAAAAAGCATCCTCATGCTAAATGTTTAGTGGAGCCATTAGAACTAAAAGGAGTGATCCATGCAGCTGGGCTCTCCTTGGCATAGCCAGATCCTCCCTGCACAAGCAGACAAGGCTGTGGTTAGCCTTGCTTGGCAAAGCAGGTCATTCCCAACTTGCAGATGGAGTTGCTTTGCTCCCCTAGCTCCTCAGGCACCTGCAGCTGGGAATGGGTCCTTGGCCACGCAGAGATGGATCCTTGGACTTGGTGATCTCAAAGGTTTTTTCCAACCAGTAGGATTCTATGGTTCTAGATCCGGTTGCCTAGAGCCCCAAACAACTAGACCTAGCATGTTTCCAGAGGTGAGTTTCCCCCTCCTCAGTAGAAAAAATTTCTTCCTTATTTCTGGTCTTAATCTCCCTCTTTTAGTTTCAAACCATCACCCTTTGTCCTGTCACAACAAAAATTGTCTCCCTATGTTTCTTCTAGGTCCCTTTAAGTACTGAAAGGCCACAAGAAGCTCTCCCTGGAGCCTTTTCCTCTCCAGGCTGAACAACTCCAACTCTCTCAGCAGAGAGCTTCTAGCCTTTGGCTAGAATCCAAATGGATCCAACAAATCCATTTCTCTCCTGTCCTCTCTGCTGTTCCAACCTCATCTTGAAAGCAAATCTGTTCTTGTGAGGATTTTCCTTTACCAGCTATGTTCCTCCCATGGACAGGTGGGAGAACTTGTCTCACAAGACAGACAAGAATCCAGACAAACCAGGATTTCAGAGCAAATTGTTCTTGTCTACTAAGTCTCAGCAGCCAGATTCTTGTTGCTGTACAGGGTTCAGAGGTGACTATTTCCATCCTACCTGCATTTGCTCCTCAGCTCCTCTCCATCCTCCTGACAACTGACAGCTTAACTCCTTGTTTTCTCAACCCTATTGCAGTTCTGTAAGGTGATAAAAACTGGAAAGAAGGAAAAAAAACCAAGCAAACAATTGACTATTGGAGAACATAAAAGAGACTCAAATAGCTTAAATGAACCTGGGAATAAAGCCTTGTGCCCACTAGCAGAAGGCAAGGCTGGCCCATGAGGCCACCAGCACCACTATTCAGACTGAACTCTACTTCTAAGAACAAGCTTCCAAATCTGAAATCACTTGTACAAATGAATATTTAAAGGAAAATGTGGCAAATCCATGCTTTTCCCCCCTAGTGCTGAGCTACACTTCCCCTCACTTCTTAATTAACTTACAAAAAATGCCTCCTTTACTCCATTGGGGAGCTGCTGAATCCTGTGAAGTCAGGAGTTTTTGTATTCCTGGAAGGTAGTGCCTTCCAGTGATTTCATGGATGTCCTGGGGTGGTTCCTGTTTTGTCACTCATCTTTCTGCTTTCCTACTCTGTCAGCATTTTGTACCTCTTTCTGCACATTTATTGCCATCTGCTATGATCAAGCTTTTTGTTTGAGGATGGCAATGCACAGCCATTCCCTCTCATCACTGCCTCTTTGTCTTTGGAGCTTCATGCTTTCTACACTAAATTATCATCTGAAGCTTCACCAGGATAAACCCACACTTTTTGGCATGTTATTGTATTTTCTAACAGCCTAAGATGTGAGGAAAAGGAGAAGAAATAAAGTCATGAAGTTCTGGTTCCAGCTGCCACATCTCCCTCTTTATGGCAAAGTGGTTCTGCTGTTGGATCAGATGATCTTTCTGTATCTGATATAGAAGTCATGGCTTGGTATTTGCAAGCCACCTCCTTACTTAGCTGGAATAAGTTATCCTTAAAAACACAGAGCAAAACAAGCAAACACAACCTCCCCTCCAATATCTAACCTTTCTCCCATCCAATTTCTCCAATAAACCACAGTAAAATACACAATAAACTACAAATCCTCCTGACCTTGTACAGTATCTGCAGAATCCCAGCATGGTGAGGGTTGAAAGGAAGCTCTGGGGATCATCTAGTCCAATCTCCCTGCTAAAAACACCCAGCATCACCTCCAGATGAGTTTGGAATCTCTCCAGAGAAGGAGACTCCACAAGCTCTCTAGGCAGCCTGGGCCAGGGCTTTGCACCCTCACAGCAAAGAAGTTTTTCCTCCTGTTCAGATGGAACCTCCTGGGTTCCAGTTTGTGCTCACTTCCCCTTGTCCTGTCCCTGGACACCACTAAGAACCTTGCCCCATCCTCTTGTCCCCCTCCTTGAGCTCTTGCTCAGCATGGAGCAGCTCCCCTCTGGCTCTGCTCTTCTCCAGGCTCAGCAGCCCCAGGGTTCTCAGAGTTTCCTCCTGCCAGAGATGCTCCAGTGCCCTCAGCACTAACACTGCAGTAATTCTTGGCATTTGAGCAAGCAAATATTTTCTATTGCTCTCAGCTTTGTTAGGAGAAAGCAGCAATAACATCTGCATTTTGGTACCCACTGGCATGCACATTGGCTCTCCTCACCTTGCCTGTTCTGCTGTTTCTTAGCCCAGGGGCAGCACAACAGTCATTGCTTTTTTTTTTCTGTTTCTAAGCAGGCAAATAAGTTCTCTCCAAGTGTTTGAGCTCAGTTGGGGCTTTTCCAGCTCTTCTCAGCAGAGTGGTTTGTGCATCAGGTTATAGCAGAACTTCATCATTCATTGTTGAGGAGAGAGCCTCTTCCAAGTTTATCTCCTGGATAGGTATGTCCTGTGATGTGCCTAGATTTTTATATATTGTTACCAGAGAATCATTTTGGTTGGAAGAGAACTTGAAGAACATCAAGTCCAACCCTTAACCCAGCACTGCCAGCTCACCACTAAGCCATGTCCCTCAGCAGCACATCTCCATGGCTTTTCAACCCCTCCAGGATCGGTGACCCCATCACTTCCCTCAGCAGCCACTCCCAGGGTAGCAGCCAGGTATCTGGTGATGCATTTTCCTCAGTGTTTCATCCCAGTTCTGCAGAGAAAGATCTCAAGGAATGGACATAAACCTGAAGACACAGCTGTTCAAAGAACTAATGATTTGATGTTTCTGTTACCCAACTGCAGGTGTCCCAGGCTCCATGCCCAACTCATCATGGGAACAGAACCTGAAGGCAGCGAAGTGGATTGACATGGAAGAGAGCCATGGAATTGTCATGGTATTGTGTACATTTGTCTCCATTTCTTCTTCTTGTTCAAATAGTGAAAAACACTTGACTTGTTCCTCTGCTTCTACAGCCTCTACCTATGATGTGAGACAATCTTCAGGCAGTGCTTCATCAGGGAGAAGACATTCAAAGAGGGGTCAACTTCTTCATAGTCCATGTGGGAATAATAGTAACCACATACTGCTCTCCACAACTCCCCAAATGGAAGTTGGGGTGAGGTGGGGTTTGGTCTTTTCTCCCAGGTAACAAGTGACAGGATGAGAGCAAACAGCCTCAAGTAGCGTCAGAGGAGGTTTAGGTTGGATATTAGCAAAAAACTCTTTCCCAAACCAGCTGTAAAAGCCTGGAAGAGGCTGCCTAGGAAATGGTGGAGTCACCATCCTTGGAGGAATAGAGAAGATATGTAGTTGTGCTGCTGAGGGACGTGGTTTAGTGGTGACCTGGCACTATTGGGTTCATGTTTGGACTTGATGATCTGCAAGGTTTCTTCCAGCCAAAATGATTCTATGATTCTCTAAACTGAGAAAACTGGAACAGCTGCTTCATCAGGAATTTTGTCAACTCTATCAGCCTTGGAAAGGAGAATAATTGGCAGTCCTGCTAGCTCACACAAGTTATCAGCTGGGCACTGATGCCTACCAGAACCACCTAAGGAGCTGTGGGCTCATGATGATGGTTGAGCCTTGAGTTTTGCTGTGTCACATTACTTCAGGACATGAGCAGTAGATCATCTTCTGTAGGGCACACTGCATTTTTCAGTCACTGCTTTCTACATTGCATGCTGAGCCACCTGATGTAGACTGCCCAGGGAGGTGGTGGAATCACCATCCCTGGAAGTGTTCAAGAAACCACAGATATGATGCTTGGGGCCATGGTTTAGTGGTGAGTGTGGTAGCATTAGGTGGGTTGGCATCCACGATCTCTGAGGTCTTTTCCAACCAGAATGACTCTATGAACAACATCACTTTACCACCAACTTTGTCAAGCCAGTGCTCATTTCAGGCTCTTTTCACAAGCTGGATTGCAAACTGCAGCACTTCAGAAATGACAACACATCAGATTCAGACATCCTGAAGCATGGTAACCCCCAGGGAAGGGTCTAAACAGGCAGCATCTGCCCAAGTCAGCTTTTTCCCCCTATATTTATAGCTGCCAACACCTAAAAATGCAGATCTCTGCAGAAAAGCACCAGGAATTTTTCTCCAGGGGAGAGCTTTGGTGGAAATCCTGTTTATTTTGGGGGGGGGAAAGGAAGAAGAGGATTTTGGTAACTTGCTGCCATGGTGGCAGCTGAAGATAGAAGCATTTTAGAGAGTATTTTTTCCCTTTTAAAGGGTGAATTTTAAAGGTATCCATCTTAAGAGAGGTCTGGAACCAGAATCCTCCACACTCTTTTATTCTATCAGACTGGATAACCTAAATAAAAGAAAGGTATTTTCCCCATTTTAGGTGACTATTCAAAGGAGCTCAGAGTACAAACGTTCTATTTCCGTGTTCACACCCCAAAGACAAATAGCAAAACATCACCCAAGACCAGAAGCTATGACCTTAGCAGCTGAAACTACAGCCTTCCTAACATTAAAGATGCTTTTACAAACCCTATAATGCTGTCCCAGCAGTTCCAAGACCCTGCTTGTCTTAGCATCTAGATTTAGTCTGTATCATAGTCTAAACCACAGCAGTTGCTCTATTTCCCAGTGACCTCTCCCAAGCAGAGAATGGGGATCAGGAAAAGGAGAGAAGATCCAAAGGTTGGATGAAAACATATAATGAAACAGCCAAAATAATACCAATATAAAGTACATAAAGTTATACTCAGCCCAGTGAAGGTACAGCACTCACAATAAATGGGAAAGCATCCTCAGGAGCAGGATAAGGTCAGGAAAAAACCTCCTCAAAAGCAGGAACCCAAGCAACAAACACCTCAATCTCAGCAAACTCCCTCCCCTTTATACTGAGCATGATGTTTATGGGATGGGATACACCTGTAGCTAACTCAGCTCAGCTGCCCTGGCTGTCTCCAAGCTGCTAATGGTCTGCAGAACATGGCTTCTCTTGGATTGTGTCCCAGCAGAACCAGGACATCTAGATATTGCAATGCTTTCCCTCCATTCCCTAGCATCTCAGCTGTTCAAGGTATTACACATGAAAGAAAGAAGCTGCACACATTCCTCTTTGTCAATACGTGAGGTAGGGAGGAGAGAGTGTTTGGAGGAGCTAGCATTGCACCTTCTGTCAGTGGTAGGGAAAGGACATCATCATTACTTCCCCCCTTGCTTGCTAGCAATGCAAGTAGGTAGTCATGCAAGATATGGAGTATCTTTGCTAGTTTGCTGCCAGGACCTGTAGCCCCACAGGTGACCCAGCCTGGAGCAGTCTGTCCCTGAAGGAATGTACCCCATGGAAAAGACTTGCTCTGGAGCAGTCTGTGAAGAACTGCAGCCCCTGGGAAGGATGGGTTTCCTCTGAGCCTCCTCCAGGCTAAACAACCCCAGTTCCCTCAGCTGCTCTTCACAAGACTTGCATCTAGACCCTTCACCAGCTCCAGTGCTCTGCTTTGGATACACTCCAGCACCTCAATGTCACTATAAAGTGAAGAGTCCAAAACTGCACCCAGGATTTGAGGTGTAGCCTCACCAGTGCTGAATACAGGACAATCCCTGTCCTAGTCCTGCTGCCACACTAGCGCTGATCCAAGCCAGGATGCTGTTGGCTTGCTTGGCCACCTGGGCACACTGCTGCCTCATCTTCTGCTGCTGTCAACCAGAACCTCGAGCTTCCTTTTCCCTCAGGCAGCTTTCCAGCAGCTCTGCCCCTGTGTGAAGCGCTGTCTCCCAAGGAAGGGAACCCAAGCTGGAGCAGGAGAGTGAGGAGGAGTGAGCAGCAGCAGCGACGAGGACTCACGGACTGCTCTCAACTCCCATCCCCTGGGATTCCGCAGTGACGCTGAGCCCTGGGAAGAAGGCAAGGATGCGGCTTTATTGCATTGCTGACTTTCCTACCGTGTTTGACAATAAATGACACTAATCTCCCTTAAGCCACGTTTTACCCATGTAACCGCTGGGATTGTCCAGCCCCGCTCCCGGCTGCCCGTCACCACCAGCGGGCGGGACCTCCGGGGGAAGCGGGGAGGGCGGCCCAAGGTCGGAGCAGGGGGAGCCTAGGCTAAGGCAGGCCGAGCCGGGCCGGGCAGTGTTGCTGCTGCCTCCGCAGATGGAGTACGACTGGCTTGGCTTCGGCTACGCGGCGCTGGTGGCGGCGGGCGGCCTCGTGGGCTACGCTAAGGCGGGTAGGTGCTGAGGGAGGGGGGACTTGCTCCCGGTGTCTGAGCGGCTCGGGGGCGAGAGCTGTGTCGTGCCCCGGCAGCTAGCGGGGTGTCTGCCGGCGCTGTGAGCATCTCCATCCCCTTCTCCGGGGGCTGCCGTCTCGATCGGGGCTGTGGGGAGCGACCCCAGCAGCCCGTGCTGAAGCCTTGTTAGATAGGGACGGTGCTGGGCTGAGGTCTGCAAAGTAGTTTGCTAAGAATAAAACCCCACTCCTGTGTCTTCTGGGGTTTTTATGTGGATTACGAGGAAAGGCTGAGAGCCCTGAGGCTGGTGAGCCTGGAGAAAAGCAGAGCCAGAGGGGACCTGCTCAATGCTGAGCAAGAGTTAAAGGGTGGGGGCAAAAGCAGGGGGTCACACTCTTGTCAGTGGTACCTAGGGACAGGCCAAGAGGCAGTGGGCACAAACTGGAACCCAGGAGGTTCCATCTGAACAGAAGGAAAAACTTCTTTGCTGTGAGGGTGCCAGAGCACTGCCCCAAGCTGCTTAGAGAGGCTGTGGAGTCTCTTTCTCTGGAGACATTCCAAAGGCACCTGGAGGTGATCCTGGGTGAACCTGCTGTGGGCGACTCTGCTTTGGCAGGAGGGTTGGACTAGATGATCCCCAGAGGTCCTTTCAAATCTTCACCATGCTGTGAGGATTTTTTTGGTAACACAAACTTGTGCTTTTGCTGTGTGTCTGTTCTTTTATTAACTGCTTTATCTTTCATCTTATTCCAGGCAGTGTCCCATCTCTAGCTGCTGGTCTTCTCTTTGGTGGCTTAGCAGGACTAGGTGCTTACCAGCAATCCAAAGACCCAAAGAATGTGTGGCTTTCCCTTGGTAAGTTTGCTTAGCATCCAAGTACTGAAAATTACTGCTAGCAGTGGGAATAATAACCACCTTTTTGCTAGCATATTTCAGCTGATCTGTGCCCTGTTCTTTGTACAAATATTGTAAGTGGTGGCAGGGCCACAGCCAGGAGGTATTTGTGTAAGAACACAGTACCAGGTTCTAAAACCTAGGTTGTCCTTGAAGCCAGAGTTGGTGAGAAATCCCCGTTTCCTCTCTCAGATTAGATACTGTGTTAGACTAATGTAGGCACAGGAAACATTTTTTAGCCTATGGTCTTGGAATAAGTGTTTTTGTTTGGAGCAAAGTTTCCCATTACACTGTGGCAGGCCAGTGGGCACCTCTGCCATGAGTTTTTAGGGTATGCAACACACCTGTAATTCTGTTTACCTCCCCCATAGTGAACTTGGTTACCCTTGCAGCTTTCTGCCACTTTCTGTATTCAAGGAAATAATCATTCTGCTGCAAATAAAGAGAACTTGAGGAGAGAGCTAGTGATCTGCCCAGAGGCTGTGGGTGATGAGACAGTAATCTCAACCCTGATGAGATCTACTAATTTCTCCTGAGCAGTGTAACACACTTACCAAAGCTGCTGAGAAGTTTGCAGCATCTCAACTGTTGAAAACAAAACCAAGGAAAATGTTGGTATATGCTTAATCACAGAGAGGAAGGAGGTGTGCTTCTGTCCTGGAGACATCCTGGCTGGCTGGCACTGCTAAATGGCCAAGCAGTGCAGTGCTGCAGTGGTAATTCAGTTTCAAATGGTTCTGACTGACCTTTTTTCTTCCATCAGTGGCCTCTGGAACCTTGTCTACTGTTATGGGAATGAGATTTTACAACTCCAGAAAAGCAATGCCTGGGATAATTGCTGGTGCCAGGTAGTCACTTCTCTTGTGCTCTTGGCTGCAGTTTGGAATAAGTATTTGATTTATTTGTGGGCTTAATACTGTTTCAGAAATGTGATGTGGTTAAGCTATATTCTGTCAGTGTTTCCTTCCTTCTTGGTTTTTTTTATGGATTTTTTGCCTCCATCTCCTTTTTTCTTCTACTAACAACTTTTCTGTTCAACAGTTTACTGATGGTTGGAAGACTTGGCTTGCAGATGATGGAAAAGCCTCTCAAGCCCTAAATCTGCATCAAGGCACTTAAAGATCTGTGATTAAGCCTGAAAATGCAACTGCCCAAGTGTGCTACACAGAAGAGGAAAAAGCACTGCTGTCTATGCCCTGTCTTTTTCATAGCCTAACACCTGGGGGTTGTGTTTTTAAAGGCCTGACATTGAGAGCCTTTGTCCTGTCTTCTGAAAGGGTTATTTGTCTTAATGTTGTCTGCACTGTGAAGCAAGAAAATGAAGATAGCATTAGTTTAGCTTCTGCAGCTTAGTGTGGGCAAAGACTTCATGGCACTAGTATGCAGACAGTGGAAGGATGGAAGCTTATCATTCTAAAATCATCTAGACCTCTAAAACCAGAGAAGCTGCCAATTTGTCATTAGTAATTACTTTAAACATTCTTACTATGTTAATTCTCCCTTTCCTTGCCAGGCCTGATGTTTGTCAATCAGGGATTTTGTTCTCCCAGCACTGCCTGTCCCACAAACCACAATCTCTCCAGGTTCTGCTGTCCTGGAGCAAATGCAAACCTCTTACTTGCAATTATTTGTAAGCAAAGATGCTTAGCTCAATGTCATTTGTTTCACTTCTACAGCTGCTGCTAATGCTGAATTGTAGGCACAGCTCTTGCCTTTCATGAGAATCTAAAATATTCTTCTAAATAAACCAACCAAGTATTAGTACAAACTTTGGTGTTGCTGTAGTCATTCCCCTGGCTTGATGCAGTTTGGTCCCTTTCCCACAAGCTAGCTGGATAGATTTGTGATCATGACTTGTACAAGTGAGCTCTATTCCATTCCCTGCCTCTAGTGACCCCTAAACGTCCCATGAACTGGGGGCAGCTGCAGAGAACAAAAGCATGCAGAGCACATAATCAAACAAGTACTCTATTAAAGGTGGAGTTTTCTCTTTTTCCTCAGGAATCATCTGGCTTAGGTTTGAAAAATGCTCTCTGAAAGTTTATTTGAAGACTGAAGGGCTCAGTTGCTCAGTCTTTGTCCTCAGCTGGTTCCCTTGATCCCTGAAATGATTCTAAATATAAACCTGCCCTACAGAAATAATCCTGGGAGTTACATGTTGGATGGTAACATATCCTTTTTCTGGTCTCATTTAACTTCCCTTTCAGCATAGATCTTGAGCTTCAGTTGCTGCAGCCTTTCTTCTCTGGTGAGAGATGGTTGAATCATTGGTTTGGTGAGACTCTGGGCTTGCTCAAAGTTCTCTAAAGATCAGGCTAGTACTTCAACAGGAGGATGACATCTTGTGCTCTTCCTTTCCTCCTTCCTTGTCACAACAGAAGAGGCAGAGCAGGAGGTCGAGAGCTCAGCTGGGGGCAGTGCAGCGGCTTGCTGAGGTCAAGTCAGGATGCCAAGGCAAGCAGGTTAGGTTCCAGATGAGCAGGAACACAGGCAGCTACAGGCAGAGCTCTGGCAAGGGGCTCAGCAGCCTGGGTCCCATATCACACTCAACTTGAGCACAAAGATTGAGATGTCTTGATGGAGAATTGTACTGTACTTGGAGCCCTTAGCATCCTGCAGAGTTCAGCTTCAGGTGCTCACCCATATTTGCTTTTTCTCTTACCTCCCTGCATAGAAACAAGAGGAGTGCAGGAGAGCAGGTGGTTGGGTTACAGATCATTCTTTTAAATGTCTTAATCCCAGGCCATGAACCCAGCCTTGGTGGGCAGGGTGCCTGAATATCTTGGCTTTAGCTTGAAAAGGTTAATGAGCCAGATAGCAATATATTTAAGACACTTGAATTTAAACTACTGTACAGGCTATCTCCCCTCTTCATACTGCTATTGAAGCAGTTAGCCTCTGTGGCAGTAAAATGCAAACAGAACTGCATCTCCTGCAATAATCTGAGACAAGCTACAAGGCAGCAGATTCCTAATCCTATCATGCTGGGCTCCAATCAGGTAACTTGTAAATTGGGGCTGCAATTATCCTTTAATGGAGTGAAGACAATAGAAAACAGGGAGTGGGGACTGCTAAGCTTTTAAACCAAAGTGTTAAGCCTTGCTGCTGTTTTATGAGCTTTAGGAAGCAGTAGCTTCAACTGAGAACTGCTGCTAGAACTTTGTTAGCACCTTGTTAGGAGAAAGCAGTCATCCAGAAAGAGGAGACAAAAGCTTTACCCTTAAGTACTTTTAACTCCCTTGGAATTTGATCAGCATATAGTAAATTTCTTCAGCATGAGATGGCATTTCTGCACTAAAAGTTCAATGCAGCTCAGTGAATCTGAGTTAAAAGGACTGTACAAAGCCTCTTATTAGTGTTTTTTCTTGCTGTTTGCAAGAAGAACTCCTTACCATTGGTCATACTTTGATTATGGCCAAGTAAAAGCTGTTAGGATTATGTCAGCATCTTTCTTCTACACGTATTTTTATGCCATAAATAGTACCTATTTATTTTTCTGCTCGTATAGACACATTATTAGTTAATTCCTTGACCAGACTCTGCTTTTAACTACGGCACTGGCATCTTGTACTAAAGAGGATTAATTTCTCTTGTGTTTTTTAGTTACAAAACCAGTGTATTTATGCTTGTTGCAGAAGATCTGAGCTTGTCCTTTATTGCCATAGCCAGTTACAGATAAACTCAGACACTGAAACAGCAAAGGGAAATCTTTTAGTACTAAGGGACGGACAAATACTTAAGCCTAGACCAATGGCAATTGAGTTAAATTCTCTAGTGCATTCCTAACCAAATATCCCTATCCTTATATAGCTTTTCCAGTATTAAAGTGCCATTTTAATAACAAAACTAAACTTTTTGCTACAACTCTTAGAGAAGAAATTGCTTTCCAGGAAGCTAACAGAAGCTGTATATTATGGCACATGAGGTCAACAACAGGAATTTCATTGATAAGCAATTATAAAAGCCATACAAATACATTTATTTTTTACAGTGCTTAATCAAGAACAGCTTTTCACCTTTAAAAGAACATACTTACTTTGCACTTTCAAATAGCAGCTTTCATGTAACTCCTAAGCCTAAATGCAGCTGTTAAGCAGAAGGAGCCTAGCTCAACAGCCTAAAAAGTGGATTGTGCACTGCAAAGGGATATTACTAGGAAGAAAAACTTAACATAGAAGCCAGGGAAAGTGCTGAATGAGCATATAAATAGTGAGGTATTGCATTATTCAACTTTCTGTGTGTTTTCAGGTACCTGAAGTTGGCCTTTAAGAACTAAACTAGAAAGCAAATATCTTGGAAGAACAGCCCAGTATCCTCCCTCATGGAGTTGATTCAACATCACCCAAATAAAGGTGATCAAAACCCCACTTGTTTCATGCAGAAACAGGAGTTTACCTTTTTGGTTAATTCACCCTTAAAATGACTGTGACTCAAGCTCCTGTGACCCTTCCTTGACAGGCCAGGTTCAAAAATCTCCACAGATCTCTACCCAAAAATGGTATTCAGTTACTATAACAGCAGAACCTAATTTTTAGGCTTTATGACAAGCTTGGCATGGTAAATCTACCATTCAGTACTTAGTTTAGCTCTTTATCATCAGGCTATCATTCTATAGCCACATGGAGGCCAAGTTTTTAGGTCCTCCTTGTATAGTATTTATCAGTGGATTGTTTATGTCCTACTACAAGGAGATTCTCCTTATGTATAGCTGCACATCACAGACCCTAAGTAACTCAGTCTTAGGTACAAGTGAGTTCTGTAGTCCTCAGAGGAGGAGGGTGGTGTTCTTCACAAAGCCTGATCTGTACTTTCACTCATTTTTCTGGTGAGGAAGCAGCCTAATACCTGAAAGCCTGGTGCTGCTCTGTTTTAACCTTGCCTCTAGCTGCTTGTGTTTGTCAAGCCTATGCCAACATGGACATTGCATGGGATAAACAACCAAGAGTATGAGGCCAGGAGATCCATCTCTAGAAACATGTTGAGTAAAATCTACTTGTCAGTAGTTTTGGCAATATTTCTTCTACAATACTTGAAGAACTCCTACCTTCTAGCCAGTATTTTACATGATATTACATGTATTATCCAGGTAATAGGACACAAAGTCTGATGTTTTCCTCCTTCACTATTGCATAGTCTTAGGAAAAAAGTTAGAGCAAATAGGCATTTCAGGTTACCAGTGCAGGAGAAAAGTGAACACAGCTCACAGAACAGCTACACAGGATGGCATTTTATCTGTTTCCTCCATATTTGGCCACCCAGTCTGTTCTTCCATGGACTGGCTGAATTGTTGGGGGCCTAGTTAACACAGTCATGTTCTTTCCTGCTGAATTAAAAGTAGGACTTGGTATCTGAACATGAGCAGCTTTGCTTTTCCAGGAGTAATCTGAAAGGAACAAGAACTCAGAGTTAATTAGGACTCCAAAAAGGTCTTTCACTCCTTTAGAAACAAAAGAATGGGAGCTTCAAGATGACTTGTGGTACTCAAGGATGCTAACCCAACAGGATGGGTTAGTCTTTGAGATTCTGACTGTGTTTGTTTTCAGATGAAGTTAATGTTTCCTATAGTTTGTGTCTCTTGGTAGTAATTCTTATCTACTAGATACCTGTTTTGTAAAGCATCAAGACTGAGATTCAGTGGAAAAACTGGTAACATTGACAAACTTCAGACCCAAACCAGCCTAGTCTCCAGAAGGACAGCTTCTGGAAACCCTCCTCTTCCTTTTGAGGTTTTGTGCCTTTTATTCCCCTCTTGCTTAGCTGAGAACTCCTGGTGTATCTGATGGGGAGTCCTCTTGATCTCCATTTCTTATTTCTTTATTGATTTCATAGGATCTGTTCCAAGTCATGCACCTGGTCTCAGGCATTTCAAGTTGTGCACTACTCTACTCCTGGCCTACTCAGATTTCCCCTTTCTGCTTTTCATAGTTACTACTCCTTTCTTTGTGCCTATGCACTTCTGTTTATTAATGAAAAAACACCTATTTTTGGTGGTATTTTTGCAACAGGAACAAGTGAGGATTAAGATATATAAAAAAGGAAGAATCTCGAAGAACTGGAACTGAGGGGGTCAGGACTCCACCTCTTTGAAAGCCAATACTGCTCCTTTTTATTGTAGGTTGGCATTTCCCTACCTTTCCTCAGCAAGTAGGACTCCAGTCTACACTCTCTTGGCAATGAAGGTCACTTTTCTGATGTCTTGGCATTATCCTCAAAGGAATTGTTCTTTTATATTATAGTAAGTTATTTAAATGATGGCATTAAAAACTTAACAGAACAAAACCCAATTGATAGCTCAACTTATTTCTGCTCAGCTAATACAAAACAAAGGGTCACCCAAAATGCTAACAGACAGGAGATAAAACCTGCCATTTGCTTCATCCTTATCTCTCTCTCTTCCCATGCAAGTCTGCAGAGGTTAGGCTAAATATGAAGGGTTTAAAGCAACAGGATTCTTGCTTTTCTCCAGGATGTGGAAGAGTCTCTTAATTGACCTCCATCTGCCAGCCTTTCTGACCTTTAGTACACATTTGCTTTTCTAATTACAGATGAACAGTGGATTTATTTCCCTTTGGCTCACCATACACAATTCCTTTAATTCTCACTCTTCACAGCAGTCTAGAGATAGTGGCAGATTCTGGCCTCCTGGGAACTTCTTGATCCAAACACTGTGACAAATCAAAACTCTTGCTGCTGTGTTTCAGCAGTGAGTTGATAAGATATAAAGTGCAGCTCCAGCCTTCCCTGGTGGGCTTCTGATTAACTCTAGACTACACATACATTATATATGCATGCCATCTCCTTCCTTCCCTCCCTCTCTCCTTCTCAAAGTCACTTGCAAGTTCCTAAGGGGAACAGATAACTCAAAAGAGCAAGTCAGCAAGCAGGTCCATAACTAAAGAGTCTAGGACAAGCTAAACAAGTAATGATTAGTTTAGGGCCTTGCTGTTTCCTCTGAAGTGTGCTCTTGGGTTTGTTCAGCAGCTCTGAAACTTGACTCACAAAGCAGTTTCTCCTGCATCCTGAGCACTTCTGTTCTACCAACAAAGTGCTCAGAGCATCACCCATACCAGAGAAGATCCAAGGTAACAGCTCCATTCAGAACACACTGCACTTTGTTTGAAACTGATGAATGGAATAGGCTTTTGATATAGGTAATCATATATTTTTATCTTCTATAACAGAGCAACAGCGAAAGTTTCCCTTCACAAAGCATTCTTGTGATGTTTCATAGGCACAAGAGGTTCTATCCTCAGCCAACATAGTGAAAACTGCCACTGCAGAAACCACAGGCCAACTAGCTAGGGCCAGTAAATCAGAGAGAAAATTAATAAACTGCTTATACTACACTGCCTCTAGTCACCTAAAGTAAATTCACTTATCTTAAAACCAATTTATGCCCTAGAATTTTATTTACAAAGCTTAAGGAAACCCTTCCTAAAGGCTAATAAATCTTTTGGGAAGCAGAGAATGAACACTTCCTTTGTCTCAGGTAAAAAGGATGTTTCTTACCTGGTACAGGTGCACCCAGAGGAGCTAGCTGTATCCTCTGTCCAGCTGATCCAACCTCTTTTTTGTGCAAGGAAGGGAGATGGACTCCTGAGTTGTAAGCAGCACCACTTAGAAAGCCAGGATTTCCTGTTGGCATAACAAGAGGTTTAGCATTTTTAGTTGCATTCAGAAAAAAAGTGAGCCACTTGACAAATATAACTGTAATCCTGTAAGAGTACAAAGTCTGAGTGCTCTTTAAAAACACCCTAATGCTTGTCTGGTGAAAAATAGAGGTATATACTCATTCTTTGCTTTGTATGTTAGTTTGACCCTTCACAGCACTCACTACATTGCAGAGCCAGTGCCTCTGATCAGCAGGAATAAAGACAATAGAGCAAGATGAAGAATTCATTAATACTTTTCATTAAACTTCAAACCACACTGAAAGGTTTACACTGAATTTTAGAGGAAGGTAGGATCTGGGACTTGTACTTCTAGCTACTTGCTTTACTGGAAACAATCCCAAAATGTTCCAACAAACAGTCCCAGTCCTCTGATAATTTCAGAGGATCTATAAGCTGCAAAACTGAGCATCTACAAACATCCCAAATGGCATCCTCCTCAGCTAAAATCCAGCTGTGATGGGTCACAGCATACCTCCCCTGGTAAAACAAAAAGCATTTAGCCCAGCTGCTACCAGTCCAAGAATGACACACAAGTCCTGGTGAAAAAGCCAAGTTTATTAAAAGTATTCTAAAGCAAAAAAAAAATTAACTTTCTTGTAGTCTTCAAGTTGCTCTTCCTTTCCAGGAATTTGCCTGAAAAACAAAACTCTGTTTTAGTGCTTTGTTCACCTGCCTATGTACACACACACACTTTTATTCCTCCCCTTGCTAATTATTTAGTACTTCATAGCTCTGACAGCTCAGTAAAACTCTAGAAGACCATGACACAATTAATATATAACCTCAAGACTACTTCTGCCTGCTTCTTATCTACAGCTTAGCAAAACTGTGACAAAATCACTTTCTGGTCTTCTTACCTCTTCATATCCAGTGTTGTTCTGCAGGAAATGGAAAAGTGCAAGCCAGGAGGAACAGTCTGGGTGAAAAGGAGGAAAAAAACCCCCAGAGTTCAATATAAAGTAACAGAATAACTACAAATAAACCAAATCCTACTGAAAAGCACAGTTCCTTACCTCTGAGCACTGGTGTACAAAAGAAGGGCTTCTTGCTCTGGAAGTATTTCATGCAGCAGGTCTAAGTCATGATGTCAGCAAGGGGAAGGATGGCCCAGGCCATACCTCCTACCTCAAACACCACATTCCTGATTCTTCATAAAGACCAAAACCTTGTTTGAGCTGAGTGATGAGTTCAAAAAAACCTTCTGAGTAGTGTTTAGATGCAACAAGGCTGCCTGGAAACTTGAGTTTCCACCTTCTTAGGCTAAGGTAACCACCAAAATTAATGCAGTCAGAGTAAGAGAGAATCAGAGTGCAGTGGTACAAATCCCAACTGCTGTTGGGAACAAGCTGCTGGTTTAGGATATATTTTTCACCATTATAACCCACAGCATGTCACTGCAATTAGGGTAATAAAATAGTCTGTCTTTTAAAGCACAGCCAAGAGTCCAGAAGAAGTCACAGTGAAGAAAAGTAACACTTCCCTTTCAGTTATAATGTATGATCATCTGAGATCTGCATTAGAAGTGCATTTTTCACAAGCAAATGTAAACCAAATAGGATTATGCAGTGAACCAGACTACAAATTACCTTTTGGATCCTCCAACTTTTCAGTCAACCTTTCTTTGCATGATAACTTTTCAATAGGTAAAATTAAGTTCTCATCTGGAAAGGAAAATGATAGGAAGAAAGAGTTGGAAAGACTTTTAAAAGGAGTTCATGAAGAAGCTAGCTAGGTGATGTAAAAGAAATAAGGAAAAACAAAACAAGAGAGAATAAGAATGAATATCTGACATTTTTGTAACTATAATGTCTCATTCCTGTTTTCTCCAGCAGGAAATGTTACTCTAAAAAGTTACTTTATAATGTCTTTTCTAGTAATGGAATAAAAATGATAGTAACAGTGCAATCCTATTCCAGTCACACAAATCACAAGTTTAAACACACAGATCTATCTGCAAACCTTAAAAATGCTATATTTATGAAGAATTCTAAGTATTTGCTCTTATTTCACCTTAGGGCAATGTTGTATGTGAGAAAAAAAGCACTTTAAATAACTACATTGAGTTTATTTAACAGTCAACAGCCCAGTGTCAACTTTGAATTCAGTTAATACAAAGAAAAGAAGAAAACACATATAATTGACATGAGTTTTGTTTTGTTTCCATCAGTGGTGCTCCAGCTATCCTGGTTTCATTGTGCCTTTTTGTGCTTCATTCCCTTGCAAGCCTATTTTAGAAATACCTTAATTCTTTTATAATACAATTCAGAGATTGTATTTCAAAACCAAAAAGGTTCATCTGATTGCTTTAAAAAGTCTCATCACCATAGTTTACACATGAAAAAGTTATTTTAAGCATCTAGCATTAAAAGAAGTTAGCCTAGAAGCTAAGCCTGATGAAGTTAAACCAGAAGGTCTTAACTAAATTAATTACACCTCATCATATTTTATTTCATGTGACACTTTTACCTGTAGCATTTCTGTTGAATGTCCCTCCTCCTCCAGCATGTGCTAGTGGTTTAGAAAATAACTGGTTGTTCCAAGTTCCCTGTGATCCTTCTTTGTTGACTGCTGCTAAGGAAACACTCTTGGGGTTTACACCTTAGAAAATAAGTGGAAAAAAGTGTTACAAATATCAATTTTCAACTCTAATTTAGCCAGTGAAAAATGGATTTTTCTAGACTAGTAAAACACTGAGTTATTTGTAGTATAAACACCATTAATATCAAAGAACAATGTCCATTGATTCTCCTGGTGTGATAGGAAGAGTAATGGTTATAAACTAAAAAAAAAAAGGGAGATTTAGAGTAGATATAATGAAGAAATTGTTTACAGTGAGGTGGTAGATGTCTCATTTACATCCATCATGGAAAGTTCTTCTAAAACCAGAGATATTTGAGGCATATTTAAATAAAGGGAGAAATCCAGATGAATTTGCTGTTTGGGTTACCTTTAGGTAGGGATGTTCCTGCCTCTATCCCTTACTTTTTCTTTTGGATTTCAGCTGTTGAGTCTCTGGCCATTCTAGTTAATATTCAAGAAGCGATTTCCTACTCGGGAGTCATCACTGGCTTAAGGAATTCCTGAGAAATTAGTGATAACATTGGAACAAAGCAACTTGCCTGACAATCAGGAAGTCCTCTGGGAGCAACCTAAACTCTGTGTGGATTACAGGAGATTTATAATTGTGTAAACCATCATGGTAAGAAAGAAAAGGTCTTAAAGGAGACAGCAAGGCAACAATTTGATTGCAGAATACATTCAGAACACTAAACTGAAGGAAATATTTTCTCTCTCTTCCTTCCCATTCTTATTCCTTGCAATTCCATCATTTCATGTTATTTTCCTGATAAAAATCGCTCAGATTTAGACTAATCTAATTATTTTTAAGGAGGATAACTGCTTTGGGAAGGGAAGTGAATGTGTGAATTGCTACCAGCAATTTCTCAACACTTCCTATTTAAAAGTAATTGTGCTTATATCAGAACTTTAAGTTCAAAAGAACTCATTAAAAACTGAGAACTATGCACTATGTATATCTACAGGTGATTTTTCTCTCAGATATATTTACTTCTAGATCAGGATATAATCTTAAGAATCCAAGAGATGCTGGGTTGATGTTACTGAGGAGTTTATAATGTTAGTGAACTTAGTGTTGAGCTCCCTTCCACTTTTACACAGTCAGGAACTCCTGCATCAATTATGAGATGTTCTGACCAAAACTTGACAATTTAGCCTGGTTATCAAAAGCAAAATGATCTCAAAGTTTCAAGGTACTGTACAGAAATTGGTCACAGCTTGTATTTTCCACATATATTGAGTTTTACCCTTACCAGGAAGATATCTTGATTGTCTTAGATAGTACTGTTTGGCTGATGTATTTAATCTTCCAGAATCATTTCTCATCAGAACCTTATTTTCTCCTCCTGGTTGGATACAGCATGGAGCTTTTGGTTCTGGCAAACTAAAAGCAAACCAAACACAACACAAATCAAAATGTTCATACAATGGGACCAACAACCCCAGCTCAGAATACCACAAAAGCTGACCCTAGCCTAAAGAATGCAGTGCTCTTCTATGGATTAAAGTAGGAGAAGAGAATTTATTCCCACAAAGTAATAGCCAGATCTCATACCTTATGAGACCTTGACCTGGTATTTTGAAGGAAAAAAAGTGTATCCAACACTACAGAATAAAAGCAAATAAGGGTAACTGTGGCAGAACTTAATACCAAGCTTAACTGAGAAAGGCAATGAAATTAGTCTAATTTTAGTAGACAAACATCTAAACCATAGTCTCTGAGAACAAATTGAATTCAGTTTCGATATTACTGGTGCTGCATCAACACCACATCCAAATCTGCTCTGCTCCTACAGCTCTGTGTAATCTTGCAGGGTTTGGGTGACTTCAATTGGAGCAGATTGGTCTTGATCAAATCTACTAGATACTTCACTAAAGTAAATATTGGTTTGATAATTCTAAGACTTACCCAAAAATATAGTCCATGTTTTTCTTATCTTTTAAGAGTGCAATGCTAGGCTTCTTTGAAGAAGACATTCCAAATTCAGGGTCATCCAAGTCATCCCAGCTATCTGCAGCCTTGACCAAAGTCTGACCCCAACGTCTTCTGCAGCTTTTAGGATGCACAGCACCATTCTGAGGGCCACTAGCTGCTTGCTTCTATTTTAAAGAGGGGAAAAAACATCAAGTAACAGCTTCAATTCCATTCTGAAATCTGGCATCTAGCTCACTTCTTGACTTCACAACTTGGAGGGAATTCTTCCCATTGTGTTTTGCTGCTGTTCATGGGCTCAGAATGATTTGAAGCCCAAAACCTAATAATGAAGTAGATATTTTGAGTGTAGCTCTTTTGAGCTGTCATCCTTCAGTTGCTCAAATCTACCTGAAGTAATGAAGTTAACATTCTAGTTGCAGACCCAGTTCAGTGTTCAGCCTCTACTACTTGTATCTTGCTCCACACATGCTCTTAAAAGTGGTAGAGGAACTCAAGAAGTAGGGCAGTGGTAAAGCATCCTCATAACAATCACATTCAGGGTTTAGGTGCTAAGTGCTGTGGCCTCCAAGTAAATACTGCCAAATAAATGAGTTAGGCCTTACCTTAACATTTTTTTCCCCAAGAAATCTAACTACACTTTGCTTTTCAGATTTTCTGAATCCTTAGTATTTTTAAGATACTTTAAATTGCAGTTCAGTGAGTGGAAAGCAAAACAAAGATTACAAACTAAAGTTTAGTATTAAGCTTGCTCCAAATCATAGAATCATTTTGATTGGAAAGGTCACCATTAATCCATGTCCCTGAGCATCACACCTTCATGGCTTTTCAGTCCCTCCAGGGATGGTGACTCCATCACTGCCCTGGGCAGCTTGGGCCAGAGCTTGACAACCCTTTTGGGGTAGACATTTTTCCTAATATCCAATCTAAACCTCCCCTGGTGCAACTTGAGCCCATTTCCTCTTGGCCTGTTGCAAGATCTTACTTGTTAAATTCTTACAAGGTTAGGAATGGGATGAACTTCCTCAGGTATTTTCTACATTACTGCATAAACATGCCAATAAAAGGCATTATAAATGAATATATGCAATCTATTCTTCTTGATTTGCTGTAGAATTTCAGTGAGTGGCCAGTTATATGCTTAATTAATGCCTAAGTAGCTATCTGCCTCTCTTCTAATAAAAAGTATGACAGTTTTCCAGGGATCACCTGGGTGAATATAGTAAGAAGCTATAATAAAACCACCTAAGTAGTTATTGAAGATGACTTACTGGTGATGAGTTTTTAGTGAGAGCTGGAAAAAAGGATTGTGGCTGTTGCTGTTTTGGTACTTGCTGGTTAGTTGTGTTCTGAGGCAGCTGAATTTGCTGGAGAGGCTGGTGGTTAACCTTTGGCAGGGGCTGTGGCTGAGTTTTGTCAGGTACATCAGGTGAAGAGAGAGGTTCTGGCTTAGATACAGCTTCCAGTTTTGGTAAAGCTGGCTTTGGCTCTGGTGGCTGAACTGGTTTAATAGGAGTCTGCTTCTCCAGATACTGGGGAGGAGGTCCTAAAACTTGGCCAACTTGAAAGTAGGGGTACTTCAGAGCCTGGAGAAGATAACATACCCAAGTTGACTTTGGTAATCTCATCAAGGATTTAAGCAGGTTTCTAAAGTGTTTGAGCAAGCTCTACAGCACAGATGCAACACAGATGCATGATGAGATCACATGTAAACTGTGTACTGGGAACTCTCACTTGTGTATTTTAATCTCTTTCCATCCCCAAATTCAGTAAGATGTACCCAACTTGTACATGTTATAGCAAAAGGTCTCCCCTGAGCCTCCTCATCTCCAGATTAACCAATCCCAGTTCCCTCAGCTGCTCCTCCCTCACAACACTTGTGCCCTAGATCCTTCACCAGCTTTGCTGCTCTTTGGATACACTCAAGCAACTCAATATAACTTGCTATATGTCCTTTTTCTTTCCCAACTGTATTGCCCTTTCATACCTTCTAAATAAGACTAAAAAGAAAAAGGAATCAGCAAAATGTAAACAACTTTGGTACTAGAAATACTTCAACTTGGAGAAAACTGGTGACCTTTGTAATCTATTCCTATGTTCCTCCCAAAGTTCTCTCCTTATCCCTTAGCACACTTCACATCTCATCTGCAAGTAAAAGTAATCCTTAGCTCTTCCATATTGCAGCTGGGCAAAAAGCAAAGCTTAGTTCTGATTATTCCCCTTCCTACAGATGTGGGAGGAAAAAATGGTGAGAAAGTGAGTTATAGTTACAGCTCAGGAAACTTGCAGCTCAGATTGTTCTCTATCCTGTACAGAGAAAGTATAAGAACAGAAGACAACACTGCAGATATAACTACATAGTTGATGATGTCTGCTGAGCCAAGTTTAGAACTTTGTCTCCTCACTACTCAGTCTCATTCCCACCAAGGTGTTCAAAATGAGGAGCTATTTCTCTGGCCATCAGTATTATGACAAAGAGTGAGTTTCTGCAGCTCCAATTTTAACAATGCAAGAAAATTCAGTCTTAGATTTAATGATTCCAGTGCTCAGACCTGACTTGCTGTAGGTCTCTTCTTTGGATTCCAGTTCAGCATATCACTCATTAGCTGGATGGCTTCAGTGCTTGCATTTGGGATGAGAGTTTTGAGGCTTATGGGGACACACTGAGGGAAACGGAAATTCATGGCAGAAGCAAGGTGGTAACCTTCTGGCCACTCACTCTGGTTCAAAGGAGAAAGAAAAATGAGTCCCAAAAAATGAACAGAAACTCTGTTCTCATTGAGGTAGTCCATTAAGTTTCATTTTATGCAGCTTGAGTCATGCTTGGTCTGCATAAACATTCCTATTTTCCATTACAATCATTATAACTCCAGTAGATACAGCATCAGACTCCAGTAGTAGCCCTTCTTAAGCTCTCCTGGAGGTAAAGGTGGAACTATCACTGGATACCCCCCTTTGGACACCTTCTATCCAAAGAAGAGAAATGCAACAGTCCCAAGAGGAGTACTGAACGTCCCATCTATCATGGCTGCTTAAAATAAGTCTCAAGACTTCAAGTGACTTCCTATTTCACCTCAGAGAATAATTTGTTTATTTAAATTGCTGGAGACAGACTCTTCCCTCCTCTGCTGCATCTCCCTCCTTTTAAAAGCAGCAGTTTACATATCACAGTGATCTGCACTTAGGCCTCTAGACTCCTTGCTCATTTCTACAACATACCATCTGTAAATGTCCTCCTCTGACCTTTTAACTCTCTGCTGTCAGGAGTTTGCACCTGCTTCTCAATATGTTCTCTTGGATATTTTCCACCACTTCAAGCTCTAGCCAAGCTTAATCTATCTCTGAGTTTGCTGTTACTGATAACAGGTCCTTTACTAGACAGGAATGATGCTATGTTTTATATCAGGAGAACACTAATAAAAAACTATTTTTCTCTCCCACATTTTGCTTTTCCAAATCTAGAAACACTCAGTTATTTCACCAAGTTCTGTTTGCACCCATAAAGTGCTGATATAGATCTGCTATCTCTTACCTTATTCTTCCCCAAAGATTTACATTATATGGTCTTTTTTAAGTTTATTCAAAATCCTGAAGGTAAGCTTATTCTTTTCTTACATTACTTTTGAAGTAAATAAACTGGCATAGCTTTATATAATTAAATCAAACCATTTTATCTGGCTTTCATCAGAGGAAAGCAAGGCCACACATCATGTGTGATATATAGAGAGATGTTGTTATACAATAAAATGCCTTCTTCTGTTTTAAATCCAATCATGTGAGTTTTTTCTAACACTTACCTTCTTTGGAGTCCCTAATACTTGGCAAATCTTGAAGATTTCATCTACTTCACTTGTGCCTGGGAAAAGAGGTCTCAGTGTGTATAACTCAGCCATTATGCTGCCAACTGCCCACATATCAATAGGTGAGCTATAAATAGAGGATCTCAGTAAAACCTCAGGAGCACGGTACCTGTGAGGGTGGAAAGAAGCAACAGATCAATTAAAGAGGTAAAAGAAAGGTAAATACTTCAAATATTAACTTCTCAATATACTTACCACCTGGTAGAAACATAATCTGTATAAGGTGGCTGAGATCTTAGTTCTCTAGCCAAGCCAAAATCTGCTATTTTCACAAGCTCTGGTCCAATACAGAGAAGATTTTCAGGCTTCATATCTCTATGAAAAAATCCTGTAGAAGACCAGACAGAAAAGAATGGTGAATTATGGCATCACTTTTTAAGGTGTAATACAGTAAATCCAAAATACACTTTGGGAAGTTTGCCAAGAATTTATCTTGTTTAAAAGGCCAAAAGAAACAAACCCTATGAGTGGTAGCCTTCCCCTCAACAAGCACACACATTTTCCTTCCAGTGATTATTACACCAAGTATTCTCAATTTAAATGTAAATTGTCATTAGCACACTAAAGAAAAATGAATTAGCTATTGCAGCAATCTCAGTTCACAATGAAATCTTTTGCTCGAGCTACAGCTGCTTTGTCAGTTTTGGATGAAGAAAGATTGAGCATCTGACACAGTTGATTTATAAACTAGTTACATAAACCTCTAGCAAATTGATTTCTCACTGTGACAACAATTTGCAGACACAGACATCTAAAAAGACAGCAAAATTCTGTTCAGGAAAGCTAATATTAGTAATGCAGGCACAAAGTTTCTTGTATGCTTGTTGATTTGAGCATTTCTAGACCTGGAGAGGCAGTTAAGTCATTAAGCAAATCAATTGTGCTGTTGAATTGGTACACACTATTTGTTATAATAGAAATCAGTTGGATTGGAAGCCACTTGCTACAATAAACCATTTGATTTCCACATGTAGAAACTGACAACCACTTGAAGAAATCAGCTCAAATTGTTCCAAGGAAAATGTAAATGCTCACACTTATTCTCAAACACTTCTGGTCAAAACTAAATGTTCATATTGTAAGGTAGAAATGGCAGCTTCTATTAAATGCTAATTTTCTTATTTCATGTAGAAATGAGGAAGAAGATGCTAATAAACAGAGAACAGTAAGATGTCTTGATCAGAAAGACATGAAACTGCAATTTCTGAGTATTTGCTAATACTGACCAGAACTCATTATTTGAATTCCTCAACAGGGTACATGAAACCCAGAGATCACTGGGAACATTGATTATGTCATTTTCAGCTCATATTTTATTGCTCTTGTAAAATTTTAAGGGTTTCAATGGGATAGGAAGGACTAGTACAAAATAAAAGAGTAAATTACTCCTTTTTTCAATGCAAAGGAGCTTAGTACCAGTACTTCACCATGGAATTTGCAGACAGATATTAAATGTGAGTATTATAAGTTCTGTAAATGCTGTGAAGCTTTTTGTTGTGAGCACACAGCACCTCTTATTTAGATCCTAGAGAAGTTCCATCTCTTAAAACATTTAAATCCAGGTTGTATTTGATAAGGTGACTGAATTTTAGTGAACAGTACCTTCAGGTATGGCTTAAAAATGCACCATACTTGAAATAGAGATGGATACTTGTTATTAGAGATGATTAATAGCCTTTGCTAGGTAGCTTTATTCATGTTATTACTGTGCATTATCTTATTTTCTAGAAGAGGGCTCCACAGTTCAACTCTAGTATGAAACTTACCATGTTTATGGATAAAAGCTAGCCCTTGTAATATCTGATACATCATGTTTCTGATGACTGACTCAGGGAACAGCTTGTTTCTGTGAAGAAACAGATTAATATCACAATTAAAACCAACAATAAATGCATTTTCAGGATATAGTACTTCATTCAGCACAACACATCATGAGCAGATGAAAACAGACCCAGAGAGTCTTGCACACCAAGATGCAACTAGCTTATCTCAAAAACTCACTTGCTGTCAAGCCTTAATTTCACTCTAAGTGCTGCAGAGGAACAAGATTCATGACCTAATCTGTGTAGAAGCTAACAGCAGAGATAAAGGTGCACGACCACTTCTGAAGGCAACTTATCTGAGGCAAAAGAAGACAGCAAAGTGTTACTGAAAAGGCAGGTCCTGTTCCAAAATCCACCTTGCCAGCCTGTTTTGTCCCAGATTGCAATACCACACAGTTACTCCATGTATAGCTCTCTCAAGAGCATGCATTGGCATGCAGATAACCCTCCCCACCTTAAGCCAAATCCATGAGCAAAAGCAGAACAGCCTTTATCCAGCCCTTCATACATTAAAGTGAAGGCTAATAAAGAAATAAGGAAGTGTTTGGAATTTCTCTCATGGCTCCACACACCAAAGGCATGCAAACTATCAGGTTAACAATGGAACAAACTCATTTTCCAAAGCATTACAATATTGCTTATTGTAATGCATGATTCTACCCTCAGGTAAGCAGGTGTAGCAACTCCTGTTCACATCAGTGGGGCTGCAACAAGAGCCAAACCCAGAAATTCCAATGTGGTCTTCAAGATAGCATGAGAACCTTTAAATCAAACATGACAGGAAACACACTGTTGTGTGGAAAAGACATACCTGTCCTTCATTAACTGATAGAGATTCTCCTTCATGTATTCAAACACAAAGTAAAGGTGGTCATTTTCTCTGATGACTTCTTTCAATTTGATGACATTGGCATGATTTAGCTTCTTCAGAGACTGGAATAAAGCAAAATAGGTCTTCAGATAAATCCACAGTGACCTTGATTCCTTATCAGAGCTACATTTTTTTTAGCATGAAAAATTTCTAAGCACAGCATTTCCAAACTATGTCCAAATAGGTCCATATTTATCTTGTCATCCATTTCAAAGGGTAATAAAATAACCTTTTCAATTCATTTTCAAATAGAATATTCGTAGTAGTTTAAATCTTCTCTTTCAAAGGATTACATGAATTAGGTGAAGATTAACACAAAAACCTAATTCCCTACAAGGAAAGACAGTCCTGAAGCTGTAACAGCTCTGGCATAGAGAACTGAGGAAGAAAACCCAGCAGTTTGGGGTTTTTTTAAAATGGTATTTTCCGGGACTCTCTTACAGTTGTTCTTTTTGGAGCTCCTGGTTATGTGCCATCTCCAGTAAGTTAAATCTAAATTACAGATATCCAGTAACTATAATAGGGAGTTTTGTCTATACAGAAAAATCAGATACATGCCCCAAAATATGGGATGACTTGGAACTTAAACTCAGGATTTCAAGTATTATTCTATCACTTCACAAGCCAAAACTCCTAGTGCTTTCTACAAATGCCCTAGGATATTAAGGGCTGGATATACACCTAGAAACCTGGCAGTACAATCAAAAAGCATTATGGCAAAACAGAGAAAAACACACACAAAAAGCAATTTATCATCTCAAAGACAAGAGGCTTGGCTATGAGACAGTGAGAGTACTGAGATACTACACAAAGCAGCAGGAGGACTAGGAGTGCCAGCAGCTCATGGCTTTGTGCCCTTTTCCTCCATGCAAACCTAACCAGACATAATTTTAAGTGTGGTGCATTCACCACTTTACCTTGACTTCTCTCAAATTCATACATTCATCCCATGAGTAGAACTTCCTTTTCATTCTGTAATACAAATCCAAGATAAAAATATTTTCAGGGAACAGTACTTTTAGAACAAAAAAAACCCCAACATGTTATTTTCCAAGTGAACCATTAGCTGGAACTTCAAACTCCATTTAAAACGTTCTAGACCACCTATCAGCAACATAATTAAAACCAAACTCAACTCTCAGAATTGCTAGAAATGCAAGTGTTTGATGCAAACATTTGTAAAGGAGAAGACAGCAAAAAATACCATGACAAAATCCCTTTGGATCAGTAGCCTTGTGAGGAGCAGTTGAGGGAACTGGGGTTGGTTAGCCTGGAGAAGATGAAGCTCAGAGGGGAGACCTTCTTGCTCTCTATAACTCCCTGAAAGGAGGTTGGAGTGAGATGAAGGTTGATCTCTTCTCCCAGGTGAAAAGTGACAGGATGAGAAGAAATGGTCTCAAGTTGTGCCAGGGGAGGTTTAGGTTGGATATGAGGATAAATCTCTTCCCTGATAGATTAGTTAAACATTGGACCAGGCTGCCTAGGGAAATGGTAGAGCCACCATCCATGGAAGTGCTGCAAAAAATGTGTTAGGGACATGGTTTAGTGATGAGTTGGCAGTGTTAGGTTAATTTCCTTGAAAAGGGACTTATTTCTTCTGTATGGATGGCAGCCAACAAGAAAGTGAAGTGAAAAACCTTTAAGCTTTTGCAAGTATCTTTAGTGAGTTGAGATGTCACATACCTTTTGATAGCCACAAGTTCTCCTGACTCATTGCTCTTCCCCATCAGCACACTGCCATAGGTGCCATCACCTAGTTGTTTCATGATTGTGTAACGATTCATTTTGGTTTGAAGACCTGCAGAGGCCAAAACTTATCAACTTCTAAATGTCTTCTGCTTGAATTAAAGGATTCTGTGCTCTTTGATTTGCTTGGAGAAATCTTCTTCCAGACTCTTTTACATTGGTGAGTGTCTTCTCATAATGGAGCAGGATTTTCACTAGTCTCCTCCAGCTTACTGCTACTTTGTGGTCCAGACACAAAGTTTGAGAGACAGATGAACATGGTCATTCTCACATAGATCCTTAAGAAAAAGGAAGGAAATATGTCATTTGACAGTATTTTAGGAATAAGACATTACTATTTGGACCTAACAATAACCCCCAGATGTGTAGGTGTTCTTTAAATGAAACACTTCAATAATTAGTTCATTAAATCCTTTAAATCATACAAGGTGCCTAGTCTAGGATTAGAGTAAACTAGGAGTGAAGAGTCAAGATTCCTGTCAGCATTCCCTAGCACCAGAGAAGTGTGTTTAAGGCTGCTGTCCTCTGATAGAACTCCTTTATGTCCAGACACCAGGAGGTTCCTAATCTGTAATGAAGGCAGGGCTGAAGTTTGGAAGAAAAGCCAGTACCCCCCCAAATTTTGCACAGGGTGCTATGGTAAATAGGTAAACCTTGATTTGAATTCTGTTACAAACCTGAATCTGAACCTGAGCTTTCATTATACTCTGTTAAGGGTCAGGGCTGCCCACTACGTAAATGACAGATGCCCTCTCTGAACTCTTCTGGCTTCCCAAAAGGAAGAGCAAGGGAAAGAGGGAGAGAGACTTAGGGGTTGGAAAAGAAAACTAAAGCTGCTTTAATTAAAATAGTAACAAGAAAATGAAATATAGACAAGTATATACAAAAGCAGTATCAAACCCAGCTCCCTGATAGTAAAGACATCACTGTCACCACTGATGCTGTGGCAGCACTGGAGAAGTCCCAGAATGGACTCAGACAGAACTGAGTCAGATGAAAACTGGACTCAGGAACTCATGGATCAGGATTGAAAGCAGAAGGGACAGAGTCCTCCTCTGACACTGGCCAGGGAAGAAGAGAACATCACCCTCATGATCCCTCAGCTTTATCCTGACTATGACCCTCCATGGGATGGAATTCCTTGTTGGTCCACTTTGGATCAAGGCCAGTTCCCACAGGTTCTGTGCACAAATCCTCACTCTAATCTGCCTTCCTTTCTCAAGTAGACTAGCTTGCTTTGGAAAGGAACCATCTGCCTGGACAATACACCCATGTTGCTCAACTTCCTACTTGAAATGCTGCTTCCTTGGAGAAGTCATAACATGCACCTTGTCACTCCCTGTTGCTTCTGTTACCAGGGAAGAATCTGACACCAACTGTCAAGATGCCAGGAATAAGTGACCTAGTGAACCTCTTGATCTATAATCTTTGCACCAGCCAACCACCCAGTTTTGGGCAGTGAAAAAATCAAAAGAAGTTTTTATCTCTCAAAGCCATCACTACAGTAAAATAGTACTGTAGTGATTCTGTGTGTATATATAAACACAAAGAATCCCAGCATGGCAGGGGTTAGAAGTGACCCCTGGAGATCATCTAATCCATTCCCCCTGCTAAAGCAGGGTCACACAGAGCAGGTTGCTCAGGATCACCTCCAGGTGGGTTTGGATCTCTCCACAGAAGGAGATTCTACAACCTCTCTGGGCAGCCTGGGCCAGGGTTCTGGAATCCTCACAGCAAAGTTGTTTTCTTCACATTCAGCTGGAACCTCCTGGGTTCCAGTTTGTGTCCATTGCTCCTTGGCCTGTCACTGGGCACCACTGAGCATAGTCTGGCCCCAGCCTCTTGCCCCCACCCTTTAGAAATTGATCAGCATGGAGCAGCTCCCCTCTGGCTCTGCTCTTCTCCAAGCCAAACAGTCCCAGGGCTCTCAACCTTTCCTTCTCCCAGAGATGCACCAGTCCCCTCAGCATCTCCACTGGACTCTCTCCAGTAGTTCCTTGTCTCTCTTGAACACTGGGGAGCCCAGAACTGGACTTAATACTCCAGTTGTGGCCTCACTAGGGCAGAATAGAGGGACAGGAGAACCTTCCTTCAACCTAATAGTCACACTCCTAATGCACCTCAGGAGAAAACTGGCCACCTTGGCCCCAAGGGCACAATGCTTTCCCATCCTAAAGCTTATTTGATATTATTTCCTCAGTGCTATGAAGCTCTAAACCACAAAATTGTCATGATAGCCACAACAGAGCACTCCTACTATAAACAACAGCTTGTGTTATACTCTTAACAATTTACTGCCCATAATCTCTTCACACAGGATTTAAGGAAGGATTAAAGCAGGGGACAGATAGAGGACAAGATACAATAGCACAAGAGCATCTAGTAATTTGTGGAAACTTAGAGAATCTGAACAAGAGCTAAGTTATTGAACCAATTTCCCACTTTTAATGCATTACTGATGTCTTTCAAGCTCCAGCAACAAGTTTCAGTATTTTCAATGCCTGAATTAGATTGCAAAGTGTAATTAATGAGTAAAGCAAACTATCTGCATTTTTGCTCTACAACTCTTAGGCATGACCAGAAGTTGTACAGTTTCAGGCTACTGAGAAAACAAAACACAAATTAGGCTACATGACCTGATAAAGAACTCTCATACAAGATAAACAAAAAACACACAATCCAATTTCACCAACCTGTTTGCAGCAACAGCTGAAATCACCCAAAATGTTCTCTGAGGATGATGCTGCAAAACCTAGCAGCATTGCACAGGAAAGAATTTAAGCTGACCTAAAACTCGAAGCAACCAACTGCTACTACAAGAACCTTCTCTGGAGTGACTACATACTGCCAAAGCTGATGGTAATCAAGTCCCTTGGCAGGTGGATTCAGTCCTGGAGATTAACTACAAATCCATTAATCAAAGACCAGCAGGTAGTTAAAAGCATGACTGCAAGCAAGAAGTTAATCATATTGATCATAAATATTTGTACAGTCAAATAAGATGCCTTAAATACATCTTTTAAAAGTCTAACATGTTTACATTTAGCCTGTGTCTAGGGCTGAAGGACAGCAGTTGCTCTATCACCTGATGGCCTCTCCCCAGCAAAAAAGGGGGAGCAGGAAAAGAAGAAGATAACCAAGGGTTGAACTGAAACCAGATTTAATGAAACAGCCAAAATAATACAAATATAAAGTTATACTCAGCCCAGTAAAGGCACAGCAGTCACAACAAATGGGAAAGTATCCTCAGGAGAAGGAAAAGAAATCCAAACAAAACAAAGAGCCCAAAGAAGAAACACCCAGTCCTCTCCAAATTTCTCCCTTTATAGTGTGCAGATGTTTATGGGATGGGATACACCTGTAGCCAACTCAGCTCAGCTGCCCTAGTTGACTCCAAACTGCTAATGTCCTTCGGACCATGGTTGGCCTTGGATTCTGTGCCAGTGAAACAAGGACATGTGTTTCTCTTGTATCAGGCATTCAGTATGGGATGTATCACAAAGTTTGCTGGAAGTAGTTTTCCCTCATTTTGTTCCAACACAATCCCCACCAGCTTCTTCAGGATGTTTCAACAGTGACCTGCCTGGATGCTACCAGCAAGGTTACCCATTCAATGAGAGTACAGGACAATAACAGCTTCAGTGAGAAATTCTTTAGGGTAAGACACTAGACCAGGTTGCTTAGAGAAGCTGTGAATGCCCCATCCCTGGCAGTGTTCAAAGCCAGGCTGGATAAGACCTTGAGCAACCTGATCTAGGGGAAGGTGTTGGAACAAGATGATCATCAAGGTCCCTTCCAACCCAAACCATTCCATGCTGCTGGACTCAGCATCACAGAATCCTTAAGGCTGGAAGAGACCTCTAAGATAATCAAGTCCAACTGTCAACCTATCACCCCCATGCCATAAACCATGTCCCTAAGTACCACGTTGATATGTTTTTTGAACACCTCCAGGGATGGTAACTCTACCACTGCCCTGGGCAGCCTGGGCCAATGCTTAGCAACTCTTTCTGTGAAGGTTTTTCTCCTAACATCCCATCTCAACCTCCCCTCACCCTTATCCTCACAAACTCACCTCCTCTCATGGACCCTGCACCTGCTGGCTGCCAAGGCCTGGGGCCAAGCCATCCCCACCTGCCCCGCACGCAGAGCTCTCCCTCCTCAGCGGGCCAGCTCCTCACACACCGCGAGAAGGCCACTGCTGACCCGCGTTGGGAAGTGGGCCACACCACCCCGTTCGAGGACCGACAACGGCCCTCAAGCCGCTACCGCTCAGCCCTATCCCGGCAGCTCCCTCGGCCTGGCGGGACCAGCCCCTAGAGAACACGGACACCCACTGGTGCTCCCAAACCTTCTCCCCACTGCCCGCAATCGCGCTCCCGGCACTCACTGAACCGCTGCGGCCGGTACCGGCCTTCCTGCCTCCACAGCCGGGCCGCTCTGCCGCGTCGCCGGGGTGACGGTACGGGGGGAGAAGAGCGGCAGGAGGAGCCTGCTGCTGGCCTCGCCTCTCTCACCGCCCTCAGCAGACCGCGGCCGCGGAACGAGTGGGCGCGTTTGCGCGCGAAAGGGGGAGTGGCGCGGGGGCGTATTCATGCCGTGGGCATGTGCCCGGGAGTGTGTGTTCTTGCACGTGGGTGCGTGTGCACGAGGTGCGTGCGTACGGGAGTGTGGGCGTGCGCACGGCGTGGGCGTGTGCACGGGGGTGCGCGCGTGCATGGAGGAGTGTGTGCATGGCGTGTGTGCCCAAGGGAGCGCACGCACGGGATTGTGCGTGTGCACAGAGGTGCATGCTCATGGGGGGCGCCTGTGCGCAGGGGAGTGCGCGAGCGCACAGCGGTGCGTGTGCACAGGGTGTGCTCGGGACGGTGTGTGCGTGTGCACGGCGGCGCGTATACGCGGGTGTGTGTGCACAGCGTGTGCCGCACGGGGGCGTGCGTGAGCAAAGGGGAGTGCGTGTGCACAGCGGTGCGTGCTGGCGGGGTGTGCGCGCACAGGATATGCGTGTGCTGAGGAGCGTGAGTGTGCACAAGGGTGTGCGTGTGCAGAGGGCAGCGCGCACAGGGGAGGCGTGTGCATGGGAGGGAGCGCGGTTGCACGCGGGATTGTGCGCGGGGTTGGAGCTATGCCCGATGTGTCCAGCAGGTGGCAGCACAATACACGAGGTCAGCGGCTGGGACGGAATTCCTGTCCGGAATATCCTGAGCTGGAATGATCTCTGAACGTTTATCTTTGCCCCTTCATTTCTTTATTTTAAGTGATTTATTAAATAGCATGTTGCTCACATTGGTGCAGGAGGGAAGCTTTGAATGCTCTATGTATTTTAACATATATATGCATATATATATCTCTTATCAAAATAACCATGAAGTTTCTTTCTGATCACAGAATCACAGGGAGACAATCATTTCTTAGTCCTGTTGGCCATGCTAGGTTTAATGTTTGAGAGGGTAATTTTGACAGCAAACTCTCCTTTTCAGCTTTAATGCTCAACACCAGCTTGAGCTCCCTATTTTTTAATGGTTTTGAGATGGAGGGGGAAGAGAAGGAGGAGATCAGTTCAACCTGATGACTACCCGTGGTACTGTGAAGGGAAAGGCAGAAAATTGTTTTGGAAATTCTGATTCCTATCTGCTTCAGCAAGCAGGTAGCTCAGGTTTGCTGAGCCAAAACTGTAAATTATCTTCCTCATTAACTGCTATGGTACCTTTGTGATGGTTTAAGCCCTGCTGACAGATGAATTGCTTCTGCCTCAAGTCAACTGGGTGGAACGTGGAGCTATGGGAAGTGGTTTTCTGGAATCCAAAGGATTCAACCACTCACCCATAGTTTGCTGAAATGAAAGTACAAGACAACATTTTGTTTTCAGAAACAGAATATGCCCATTTCCTTCATTAAAATCAAAACAGCAGAGGTGCCTCCTGGGTCAAATGAAGTTTAGAGGTGAGATTTGGACTGAGAAAGGAGGAGGTGTCATCACCCACACAGGCAGAGGTTCAACAGGAGTAGATCATACAGAGCAAAGCATTTAACCATGCATTCACCTCTAAGGATGTGTTTTTATTTCCCAGATGTGGGAAATAAAGCTGCCTTTGCTGGGCAAATGGCTGGAAAACATCACCACATGGCCTCCTGCCTCTTGGGAGGCAGCTAGTCAACACTTGGGCTTTGAAACTTTGCCAGTAAGAAGCTGCTAGCTTGGTTCAAAGGGCAACATCAGCATGGGGACAATCTCAGTAGGGCCCTTGTGGTCCATAAGACACTGGAGCCACAGGTGGCCCACATCTCAAAGCTCCTTTTCCTCCCTTCCTCCCTCCCTGCTTTTGCCATAACAGCTGGAATTTGTTAGCTGGAGACATGTGCTGCAGCACAGGATGAGGGTTGGTGAGGAGCTCCTCTCTTGTGCAGGAGGCAGGACCAGGCACTAGGCTTGAAAAGGCTGATTAATGGAAGAGGACTTGCTTCCTCAGGGACCACAGCATTCCTCAAGATGCTGCTCTCCTCAAGACACTAGCTTTTCAAGGCAAGCCTGCAGCTCTGAAAGCCAAGCAGGAGGCTTTCCAAGGCAAGACACCTTGCCTTCACCTTCACATATTTCAGAGTGAAAACTCTGTCCCACACTAGACTTGATGCATCAGGTCTTCTCACTGAAAAAGGTAATGGACAGAGATATCTTCTTACAGACACTTAGGTGTGAAAGGGAGAGAAGCAGAGCCAGACTGCAACAGGCTTTAGAGTGGTTTTATTTGTTCTAGTGCTACAGAAGGAGATTATCACCCCCACTGTCATGCTTGTCAGAAGTCAGTCCACACCCCAAAACCAGCATCTTAACCTAACTGCTTCACTGAGGTGCAAACTTCTGCTGTGTTTAAGAGCATAGCATAATAGCCACAATATTATTGTATTATATTATTCATCATAATATTATTTACAGCACAAACTACTCCTAACACCTTCTCTGAGTCTTCTCATACACCTCAAACTTCAGTTGTGCTGGTTTAACTCCTCTAAAAATCCATATAAAATGAGGCAACTTACAGCCTGACGATTTTTGCATCTTCCATAACTCCTCCCAGATTTTTATTTTGACTCATTTTATTTGACCTTATCCCCCTCCAGCAAGTTACTTTTAAACCTAGAAGGCTGTAAAGCTCAATTTTTGATGCTATACACCCAATGCCTCAATATGTTTTGGAGTAGAGAGGAGAAATCGCAGCTCTGTAAATGGTGATAGTGTTATATCCTCCTAAACTCTCAAGCCTTTTTGGTGATAACTTGGGATTGGGTGTTTTGGGGGTGGATTTTTGCCCCCTCTCTCTTACTTAATATATCAGCTAATTATCAAGGTTATCCTTCTCACTTCAGTTGCTTCTCATCAGTAAATGAAAACACCAAATAGAACAACCCTAAGAGCTTAACAACAGCCAAGAAAGATACACAGCAAATACCCTGACAGACAACATAAGCATGCAGCAGATGAACACATTTAGTCTGTTTTTTGGGTGAATTCCAGCTTGGTGTGGCTTGAATGTTTAAAATGCTGAACAATCCACCCCCAAAATACCCAGGATGCTATTAACTAAATTCCTGTGGGGCTCCATTTCACCTCTCAGACCTGCATGTGATGTTCTCATCCAAAATACAAACAGCAAGAAAAACTACCCCAGAAAGAAAAAGGAGTTTAAAATCTCAGGTCTTTGTATATCCTTTGATTTGTCCACCAGTTTGAGGATAATATTACAAGGTTCTGGATGCTGAAGCTGTGCTAGTTGACATGGTGCTTTGTTTTCAGCCATCATTTCATGTTTATTAGAAAGCTACAGTTGCATGCTGTTACTCCAAATATAGCAAAAATATACATTAAAAAAAAAAAGAGGTTTCCATAATAGTTGAGTGTTTAGAAAGTTTTGAGTGTTAGTTGCTTCATTTCCAGGAGAATGACCCTTAAATGCCCCTTCCAACTCCAACTATTCTATGAGCAGTGATGTTATGAGGACTTGTGATTGCAGAGAGAAAAATGACTAGAAGTAGTCCATTGAAGGAAGGAGAGAGATCCAATGGAGATGCAGTGCAGAAATGCAATCAGGCAAGGGCTGGTTTGAAATTATGTGGAGTCACCATCCCTGGAGGTGTTTAAAAATTATATAGATATGATAGATATATAGGGGCATGGCTTAGTGGCATGGTTGGTCTTGATGATCTTAGAAGTCTCTTCCAACCTTCAGAAAGGCACTTTTTGGGGGATAAGCTATCATAACATATTGCTTCCACACCTCTCCTCAAAACCCAAACCACTGTGCTTAGGATGCACATGGTCAGCAGGAGAAAGTCTTTTCCCATTTGCATGCATTCACCATTTAAGCAACGTTTAGTCAATACTCAGCACATTCAAACCTCAAGGTCTGACCTTCATGCTCAGCATAACTGTTCCCCAGTGCTGGTGGCCTGTACTGGTAGGTCTCTGCAGTCTCTACTGGTTTGGTCTTTGTGGGGACTGGGTCATGCTGGTAGAGCAATGCTGACTTGATCATCCCCAAATCTTCCTGAATCTTCATCCCTGAATAGAGAGCACCTGAGACATTTTCTGCCATGTGGGTATAGCTCTGAAGGTTTTTCACATCGCAGAGCTCATCGCTGAATTTCAGTGTGGATGGCTTGTAGGCCTGGTAGGACACCTTGGTAGTGGTTGTGATGACTGTTTGCAGTGGTGGTGCTATGGGAGAAGGGCTGGGACCATACCTGCAGGGGTAGTCTCCACTGTAGTAAGGGTGGGGAGCACTTGTTTGCATCTGTCCATAGTCACCTCGCTCTCCACTGCCAGTTTTTCCCCAAGCTGGTTTCAATCCATAATGTCTCCCAGGGTTATCAAAGCTCTTCTCATGGGTGGTCACAGGGTTGTAGGGAGATCCATTCAAACCTAGAGGGTCTGCATCCATGGTAGGACTTGTCAGATCCTTGTAAAATGCTGGGTAAGGGCTGGAACTTATGAAGGTAGGAACTCCAAACTCATAGCCACACGGCTTTGGCATGTAGATCCTTGGATTGGGGCACTTTGGGTATGGAGATAGCTGGTCCTCTTGGAAGCTGGCTGAGTCATAAGGTGCTTTGAAGAGGTCAGCATTCTGCAGAGAAGGGTAAGGCTGGGCTGGAATGGAGAAATTGGTGTCTGTGATGATACTGACCCTTTCTGGGCCATCCATGGAGGGTAGACTCTGGAGGCTATTGGTGGGAGCACCACTGTCGTGGTACCTTCCTGCCTGCCAAGGACAAGGAGATCTTTGACACTGAGGAATCAGTAGTGCCCACTACACTATTGCCCATTTCAGCCCCAAATGAGCATAGTGCAAAACTTTGTTTTGCCCTGGGATCCAATCCCTTTAGCTTACCTCTGAGTTTAGAGGTCTCTTCTTCTGGGCATGGTGAAAAGAGGACATCTGCTTCTTAATGGCACTTCGTCTTGCTTCTGCCTCCAGTTTGCTTTCTGGCCTGGGGTGGTCATGGACTCCTTTAGCCTAAATTAGGAATAATGAAGGGTTAGAGGTGGGTCTGAAGGGGGTAAGTGAAAATGCAATGAGTAGAATGAGAGGTAGTGACAGCAAGGTCTCTGGTTTGGCACAAGAGGACAGGGTGGAGAAACTAAGGAAGAATGAGAGATTAAATGCAAAGACAAAGAAAGAAAATAAATGGTGATTTTTCTGGTAGATAGAAGGAAAAATGAGGGAGGATAAGGATTTTCTGTAATCAGAATTGATTTCAGTTAACTTTCAGGTGCTGCTTTAATGCTCAGTGGTGTCATCATCTACCTCTGTGTACCCACACATGTATGCATGCTTTTTACCTGGAAAAATATTGCTTTGCCATCAAGCCTCCAGAAGTTAGTGACTGGGTAGCCACTGTGTCCTCGGCAAGGGATCAGCTCAAGGGCTGAGTTACAGTTTGGGCAGGCTTTCTCTGTGAAAAGAAGGTGAAGAAACCACTCAAAACACTGGTTAAAGGTGAGGATGTTGTTTGAGAGTAGATAGAGCTCAAGAGCAATATGATCAGCCTTCACTGGAATGGTTGGACTTGATGATCTTCAAGGTCTTTTCCAACCTTAATTATTCTGTGATATCCAGATTAAAATATGTTCAAGGAAGTGCAACAGACTCCAAGCATGACAGAACAGGATGAACCAGAGCTGCATGCTTGATGGAAATGATAAGGTGATGACTCGAAGTAGGAGATTTAGACTAGAGAGAAGGGAGAATTTTTTTGCACTGAGGGTGGTGAGGTTGCCCAGAGAGGTGGGAAATGTCCCATCCCTGGAACCATTCCAGGTCAGGTTGTTTGGGGCTGTGAGCAACCTTATGTAATTGAAGCTGTCCCTGCTGAGTGCAGGGAGGTTGGGTTAGATAAGCCCACTTGAGCAACAAACCCCCCCCTTGACCATCCCAACTCCCTTGGGGTGCTTCTCACTTTGTTGCTTCTGCCTAGCTTTGTCACAGATGGCAGGACGAAGCTGAAGCCTGGCTCCACTAGGCAAGGTGCAGCTCCTGGCACAAACCACTACCCCCAGGCAGGACTTCTTGAGGATCTGGCAGTTGTGGTTGTTGGTGTTGCGCATGGCCCAGCCGCTGAGGTGCCTTTGCGCGTTCTTCTCCTCGCTCGAGTAGATGAAGCGCACGTAGCCATCGGGCCATTCCTGGAAGGCATCAAAGTGCTTGGGCTCCTGTGGCAGGGCAAGGAGGGGTGGCAGAACGAGGAGAACATGAGGAAAATATTGTAAACTGGTGGGGTTTGCCCTGTTACAAAACACAGTATGAGGAAAAGGTGGTTTTCTCCATTACCACCCAAGCAGTGGAAAGAAGAGCTTAGACAGAAATGCTCTATGGAAAGAGGAAAAAGTCTGAGCTTCCACATCTCAAAAAGCACTAGTGAGGCTGCACCTTGAATCCTGGGGTCAGTTTTGGGCCCCTCACTCCAAGGAGCACATTGAGATGCTAAAATGTGTTCAAAGAAAGGCATCAAAGCTGGTAAAGGTCTAGAGAACAAGTGTTGTGAGGAGCAGCTGAGGGAACTGGGGTTGGTTAGTCTGGAGGAAAAGAGGCTGAGAGGAGACCTTCTCACTCTCTACCTGAAAGGAGGTTGGAGTGAGGTGGGGGTTCATCTTCCAAGGAAAAAGTGATAAGACAAGAAAAAAGAGCCTCAAGTTGCACTAGGGGAGGTTTAAGTTGGATATTAGGAACAATTTCTTCCCCCAAAGGGTTGTCAAGCCCTGGCCCAAGCTGTCCAGGGCAGTGATGGAGTCACCATCCCTGGAGGGGTTGAAAAGCTATGGAGATGTGGTGCTGAGGGACATGGATTAGTGGTGAGCTGGCAGTGCTGGATTAATGACTGGATTTGATCTTAAAGCTCTCTTCCAACAGAAACAATTCTGTGACTCTAAAAGAAACTCAGAAACCTTTCCTCTTTTGCATCATGCTCCATAATAACATGATCTGTTGCTGCAGATGCCTCTTTGCAGTGAGGTTACCCAGCCACAAAAGATCAGCCTTGTTACCAGAAGAACTTACTATCTAGTCTACTATAGATGTGCCCAGACATGACAGAAACTACCCTGATTATGCCTGCTATTAAATTCTCCTCATTGTGGAACCATGCACCTGCAGGCTGGAAAGAAGGATTTTTAGCTAAGAAATGCTTTCTTAAAGTATATCTAATGTAAATTGATTGGTTTCTGCAAAAAAGAATAGAAATAGAAATATTTACCACTGCAAATATCCTTCCAGTGTATGCAGAGTAGTTTGGAGACAGAACATTTCAATTTGGGGTTTCACTGACTGAGGTTCTTTATACTATAATATACTCAAAAATAATTAGCCGAGCTATGAAAAAATGACTAAGGCTTTAAACTCCAAATATCTACCCTGCAGGTGAAGAGTTCCTGCACCACTCATCCACATGTCAGCAATGCAGGTCAACCCCATTATTTACAGCTTTAAGCCATCCTGTACTTGGTGGGGCAAAGCAAATTCAATGAACTGTATGATGGAAAAAAATTGTGAATTAGAAGCTTGGAGCTGGAAGAAAAGGGAGTCGTCCTTAATAATACAGTATCACATCAACAAACTGATGAAATATTTAGGCAATATCTATTCCAGCAGCAGAAAAGAATCAATCCAAGCTTCTTTCTTTAAATGAGGAATGAAGGAGAAGGAAACTGGCCAAACAGCAGAGCTACAGCTTGTTTTAGGAGTGAATACGCAGCCCAGGCAGGTCATTAAATCCACCTTTTATTAGAAGTCATTCTGTAAGGACTCCTCCAGCCCACTCAGAGCCAGGTTATCCCAGCTGACAAGCTGAGGGAAAAATAAAGCAGCCACAAAACAAAGCTTTGCTTAGAATGGAGGTTTTCTCCCTGACATCCCCCCTATCACTGGAGATTTTCCCCACCCTGTCCCAGTACCTGTGGCAGTTTGGGGTCATTGATGTCCCAGGTGAGCTTCATGCTGGAGAGGGTGGGAGGTGACAGCAGGCAGTGACTCTAGGTTTATATGCCAGCAGGGTGGCCCCAAGGGGGGGTCCCAGCCAGCCCCACAGGTGTGGCAGCACTGCCCACCCCCTCCCAAGCCCAGCCCTCCTCTGCTGTGCTTACCTGCAGATGCTGGAATCCATCCACCCACCCTGCACTGGGGCAGTGACCTCTGCAAACCTGAGCAGGGTCTGCAGGTGTCATCCAGGAGTAGCAAAGCTGCTCCTTCATAGCATCATGGAATTGTTTGTGTTGGAAAAGACTTTGAAGATCATCAAGTGCAACTGTTAACCCAGCACTGCCAGGTCACCACTAACCCACGTCCCTCAGCACTATATCTCCATAGCTTTTTAGTCTCTCCAGGGATGGTGACTCCATCACTGCCCTGAGCAGCCTGGACCAGGGCTTGACAACCCTTTTGAGGAAGAAATTATTCCTAATATCCAACCTAAACCTTCCCTGCACAAATTAAGATTGATACCTTTTGTCCTACCACTTAATTCCTTGGGAGAAGGGGCTAATCTCCATCTCACTCCAACCTCCTTTCGGGGAGTTGTAGGGAGTGAGAAGGTCTCTCAGCCTCTTTTTCTCCAGACTAACCAACCCCAGTTCCCTCAGCTGCTCCTCGCAACACTTGTGCTCTAGACCCTTCACCAGCTTCATTGCTCTTCTCTGGACATACTCCAGCATTTCAATGTCCTCCTTGGAGTGAAGAGTCCAAAACTGACCCCAGAATTCAAGGTGTAGCCTCACCAATGCCCAGTCCAGGATGGCAATCCCTATCCTAGTCCTGCTGCCACACTCTTCCTGATGCAAGCCAGGATGCTGTTGACCTTCTTGGCCACCTGGACACACTGCTGGCTTATCTTCAATTAATGTTGACCAGGATCCCCAGCTCCTTTTCCCCTAGGCATCTTTCCAGCCACTCTTCCCCAAGCCAGAAGCCTTGCATAAGATTGTTGAGCCAAGTAGTGCAGAGCTGAGTGGATTCCCCTGCTTGTGCTTGACTTCAAGCATAACTCTGAGCTACCTGCAGCTAGTAAAACCCCAGAATGAAGCTCAAAGCCTTGTATATATAACCTGCTTCTCCACAAATGCATGCACACACCTGCTGCTTAGAGTGAGATGCCAACACATTAAGTGTTATTAAGCATGAGTTAAGTGTTATTAAGCATGCTCTCCCTTCAGCTGTGCTCTCTGACACAAGGTTTAAAGCCCCAAACCAGAGTTAATTATACCTAGCACTAACAACCATTAACAAAACACATTTTAACTTATTACAAAGTTATTTATAACATATTTTCAACCTTCTTTTAAGACAAAACCATCCCTAGGAGAAAGGCCCAGCTGTAACCTCCTAGACAAGGAGCAGCTTGTGCTGGGCTCCTCTTTTAAACCCTCCCTGCTCAGACTGAGTGTCAAATGCCATCACCTGGCTGCAGGGTAGGGGAGACCCTTCCAGGTGTGGCTTTTTAATGCAGGGGTAAAAGGTGTCTTTCTCCTCTTTGTTTTCTTCTCTTTCTTGTTAGAGCTTGGGTCAGAGCTTTGCTGAGGGAAGGAGCTTTTGGAGTTGTGGGTAATGCTGCTGAGTATCTCCTCTCCAAGCCACGGGGGAACCTAGGAGCAGTAGCTGGTTATGGGGAGGGGGTGAAGCATTCCCAGCACCTTCCTTCTCTTAACACTGTGGAGGAGTAGTCTGGAGATCCTCCAAGAGTGTTCTTTACCATGGAGCAAGTAAGTATTGCCTTCAGGAATTGGGATGGAGGAGACAGGGACACACAGTGTGATTTCCCCACTTTGGGGACCACCATGGGACTTTGCTTTGATTTCTCTGGTTTGGGAAAGTGTGTGGTAATTTGACCTTTCCTTAGGGAATAAAGAAGAAAAAAACCTTTTTAGGGGAAAGGGTGAGTTAAGCCTTTAGTTTTGGGGCAGAAAATATGGTGGAATTTTTTAAATATGTATTATTTTGTTACTTGTATGATGATTTTCCTCTATTTTTCTTTCTCTTTTTCTTTTCAAAGGAAGAAAAAAGTAAAGAATTGAACCAAGAGGTGAATGGTATGGCAGCCAGAGCAGATGATTATGTAAATACCTTTTAAATGCATCCTTAGCTTTCTCTTACAGCCATGTATTTATATTTCAAGTTCCATTCTTAAAGGGAAATGGTGTGATGTAGAATTTTCAGTAACTTAATATGATGTGGAGAATGCAGCAGAGCCCTTCATCTCCCCTTAGTAAGTGGGAAGAAATGATTGTAGCAGTTGTAGCACATAATAAGAGCTACAAACTGAGTGTATAAAAAGAGCTACTTGTTTGTACTCAAGTATTTCCCTATTTACCATCTTTTAAGGTTATTTAAAGGTCCTGTCTTTTGTGAGGATTCAGGGGGATGTTTTGCCTTCTGATGTAACAGGGAAACCAAAGCAGAGAAACAAAGGAATTGAAAAGAAATGAAGTCCAAGCCTTCTGTTTTCAGGAGAGCATCACAAATGTTTTCTCACAGCGTCATTGAACCACTCCCTTGATTTCCTCCCTGCTTGTTCTTTTCCCCTCCCTCTGCAGCTTGAATCCCTTCTCACTGAGGCTTTTAAGGGGAAGGGGTATCAGAAAATAAGTGAACTGCTTCAAGAGAGAGAAATAGAACCTCTCCAGAAGTACAGTGAGGCTCTCTTCAGCCAGCTAGACAGAGCACTGAGAAAAGTGAGTACCAGATGCTTTCTGGTTTAAAAAGGATTTAACTTTGATGCTCAGCTCCCTGAAGCAGAAAGCTCTGTGTTTCTGCAGGAGCTGGACAAGAATGAGTTCCAGAATGTCTCACTGCTGCTGAAGTGTATTCAGCTCTACCTTAAAAGTGACTTTGAAGAAGGGATGAGTTTGTTTGTTGACCAAGGACTGGTGGAAAAGATGAGTATCATAGTTGTCTATAAGTTATTGATGTGATTTAAGGTTGCTTGCATCAGGCAAAGAACTCCAAGGAAGGGAGAACAAGAGGCTGGCTTGTTGGCCATGGAAAAAATGAGTTATTTTGTTAATATACTGTATGGGGTGAGCATGAAAACATTCCTACTTTCATCCTATTCTTTTCTGTACAGCAGCTAACATCCCAGCTTCACTGATGACTTGATTGAATAGGGTTTTGGGGTTGGCTTTTAGGCTGTGGAGGGAAGGAGAGGATGAGTTTGGCTGAGTACTGTTTGTGAAATGACATGATATTTCTAAATACATTTTAATAATAGAATTGATGAGAAGCTTGGGCATTTTATTTTAAAAATTAGTGATTTTTTTTTTTTTAGTATTTAGTATTAGCAGAGTGTGGCCTGGGAAAGGTGCTGGGGCAGAGTGTGGCCTGGGAAAGGAGGGAAAGGTGCTGGGGCAGAGTTTGGCCTGGAAAAGGCGGGAAAGGTGCTGGGGCAGAGTGTGGCCTGGAAAAGGCGGGNGAGGGAAGGGGTTTGGGCAGAGTGTGGCCTGGAAAAGGAGGGAAGGGGTTTGGGTAGAGTTTGGCCTGGAAAAGGAGGGGAAGGGGTTTGGGCAGAGTTTGGCCTGGAAAAGGCGGGAAGGGGTTTGGGCAGAGTTTGGCCTGGAAAAGGCGGGAAGGGGTTTGGGCAGAGTTTGGCCTGGAAAAGGAGGGGAAGGGGTTTGGGCAGAGTTTAATTATTAGTACTCATAATTGTTGAGTAGTATTAAAAGATCAATTTAGTATTAGAGAGTGTGGCTGCTTTTTAAAATGCTCTTTATGAAGGTCCTTTTTTACACCTGCAGTAAACCAGCCCCTTTTAATCTGCAATTATATGATCTGATGTCAGCTGGTTAATAGTTGGAGCAGCAGAAATGGCCTAATGATGAAGATGAGTTATACCTGGATTTAGCTGTTCCATCCTAGATGTGCTCAAGCTTATTCTCTGTTAGCATAATTGGACCAAGCAGCCTTCAGCCCAAAATGCTTCAGCTCTGCCTTGTAATTCTGCTTTCCAGGTGCTCAAAATTCCTATAAGAGGAGATCCTAGAATCATGATGGTTGGAAAAGACCTTGGAGAACATCAAGTCCAACCTTCCACCCAACACTGATTAATAAAGCTTTACTTCATTAAGTTCTGTACCCTCAGTGAGGCATAGATATCTTACTAAAAATAGAGGGGGTGATGCCATGTTATAGCAGTTATAGCTAGTTAAAGGATTATGAACTATTTTGCCCAGGTTTTAACTGGTTCTTTGAACTTTTACTTGGTCTCTTGGTTTGAAAGGGCAAGAGGATTTCTGGTGCTTATGGACACAGAGGAGAACAAATTTCTGCTGCTGCTTCTGGAAGACTTCTTTGACACTGCATTGGTATGTGCCTGCACTAAGGGGGCAGAAATGTTGTTTTATTTGGAGAAGAAAGCCACTTTTCTGTTAAAGAAGAAATAGGTAGGTAGATCTTGTGTTCTAGGACTGAGCCTGGGGCACAGCTCAGGTGGTGCAGGGAGGCAGTATCCAGGAGCCTGCTCTGGGCTGGGGTTAGGCTGAGCTTTGAGGAGCTCATTACAGAATTATTAAGGTTAGAAGAGACCTCTAAGATCATCAAGTCCAACCATAATCACTGAACCATGGCCCTAAGTAGAGCATCTAAATGTTTCTCAATCCCCTCCAGGGATGGTGACTCCAGCACCTCCCTGGGCAGCCTGGGCCAAGACTTAACAACCCTTTCAGTAAAGAAATTCTTCTTTATACCTAGTCTAAACCTCCCCTCTTTCTCTAATATCAAGCCAAATATTGATTTTTGTAAGAAAAGGTGCAAGAAGTTCTGTTGCATCTGTGCTGCTTTGTGCCTCAGAATGTAGCTGAATGCTTACAAACTCTTTTTAGGAGACTTAGTGAAAGAGATTTGAGCAAAATCACGTTTTCTTCTTTCTTTGGTAACCACAATTGAAACACTTCAAGTTATAAACTGGATTTCTTTGTCTTGCTGGTCCATATCTTCCATTTACTTTCCCTGTGGAGGATGAAGTGGTGGTTGTTTTCATTTTCCTCACAGAATAATTATGGTTGGGCAAGATTTCTGAGATCATGGAGTTAACCTAACACTTCTACCATGAAACCATGTCCCTAAATGCCACATCTCCACATGCTTTGAACACTTCCAGGGATGATGACTCCACCATTGCCCTGAGCAGCCTGGGCCAATGCTTAACCACTCTTGCAGGGAAGAAGTTTTTCTTCATATCCAATCTAAACCTCCCCTGATACAACTTGAGGCTCTTTCCTCTTATTGGGAGAAACTTTAACCCTCTTCAGTTATCCTAAGTCGTCATAAAGAGTACTGGAGTGTGTAAAAAATACAGCATGTTTTTACTCAGGCCCATATGTGCACTAAAAGCAGCAAAGCAATGCCACCATGGGGGTTTTTTGGGGAACCTGAGGGCTGCTGGGGGAAGTGGGAGCTTTGTTTTCTTTACCTTCCCTACCCAATGCCAAGCTGGATGATCAAGGTGACCAGGTTTGACCTAGCTGTGTGGGGTGGCCCTGTTTCTCCTCATGTGGGTCCACCAACTTGGGATGTTATTTAGCCCCTGAGGGCATAAACACCTCAGCACTTGGAGTGTTGCTGCTCTTGGCTTGTGGTGTGGTAAGGAAGGTTCTTTTGCTTTTTTCCACCAGGTCATCTGCAAGTGCAGTGATGAAGGTCAGTATATTTTTTTCTTCCATCTTTTGATGTCCTGAATTTTAGTTTCATTAGCACATTTCTTTATTCTGCTTGAGCTCTTTCCTCTTCTCCTCTCCACTCACTCCTCCTCTTCCTTCTCTCTGCAATGTTTTCTGATTTCTCTCTAGTTCATTTTCATTAACATTTAAATCAGAGCACAAAACCTTTTGGCTGTTTCTCTTTGCTTATTTTGAGTATCCCAGAATGGTAGGAGTTGGAAGGGACATCTGGAGATCTTGTCCAACCTCCCTGTCAGAGCAGGGTCACCTAGAGAAATATACTGGCAGGGGAAAAGGTAATCTAGCTGTGATGTGTTGTTTAGATGGTTTGCATCAAGTATTTCACTTGAGCCAAGGTTTATCCATGCTTGGAACTTATTCTAGTTGGAGCAGAGGAGGTAGGAGCATCTTCTAGTTAGTCTTCTTGTGGTTTGCTCTGTTGGCTTAGACAATAATTGTGTATTGCAGATGTCTCTCTTGCGGTTAGTAAGGAGCTTCTCCTCTCTGTACCTATTTATGTGACAGAGTAGTAATAAACAGGGAAAAGCTATTTAACTAGTTACTCAGGTCAGCAGCTGAAGTATCTGGAGAGTTTTCTTGCAGGGAAGTTACCATGCAAGATGCTTGGAAGCTTGGTTTGGATAGAAATCCACAGCTGGCATATGTTTTTCACTCCTTGAACACAAGCTGCTGTTGCTTGACCTGTCTGGAGATCAACTCCTTGCTAGCTGTAACCTTTCCAATGATATTTTTTTGTTACCCTAGGGAAGAAAGAGCTGGTGAATTTATTTTTACCTGCACTAGGGCGTCTGGTGACAGAAGGAAGTATTTGCTGTGCTTTGAGGCAGGAGGTAAGATTCCTACTAGGAGAAGGAAATGACTAGTGTGTGTTTAAGTTGACTGAATGATTGCCATTCCTTTTCTGTGGGGGGAAAGGCTTTGAGGACTCTCAACTCTATCCTGGACAGTGTCCCAAGAGAAGAGAGGAAGAAATTCCCTCTGTCTGAGGAGATCTGTGCACTCACGTGAGTGGTTTTGCCCTCCAGCTCCTTCAGCTAAACATTGTCTTCCTTCCAACAAGATGTGAAGTGATTTCTACTTTAACTCATGGCTTTATGTTGTTTCAGGAAAGACCTTGCCAAAACTCTACTGGAGGCTGGTGGTAAGAAATACTTTGTGGTTATTCTGGTGAAGCTGATGTTCTTTGGCTTTATTTCACCTGAACTATAATTTGTTTCCTTATCAAGAGTTGATTTTGGGGGAGGAAAATCAGAGTGTACTTGAAGGAAATATTCCTCAAGGATTTTTGGAATCAACAATGCACTGATTTTTTTTCTCCTTAGTATTACTGACTTGTAATAACTCGTAAGAAAAGCTAAACTATGTATGTGGAAAGGGAGTTAGATTGGTTTCATGCGTATCTTATAAACTGTGCTGTTACTCTTTAAAAGATAAATGTTAACTCCTTTGCCACAATGTGGACAAACTTCAGCTAATAAGGTTTGGTGCCTCTTGAGTGACACTTTTATTTTCTCCTAGCAGTAAGAGTTTCTAGGGTGTTAGTGTGATATGTGAAATGTTCGTTTCATCCTGGTGAGCTAGTGATGAGGCTTCACTCTTATTCCCTCCCTGTTCTCCATGGATATTCCACAGTTAAGGGTTAGAAGGGACCTCTGGAGATCATCTAGTCCAACCCCACAGCTAAAGCAGGCTCACCCACAGCAGCTTGCCCAGGATCTTGTCCAAGTGGGTTTGGAATGTCTGCAGAGAAGGAGACTCCACAGCCTCTCTGGGAAGCCTGGGCTACAGCTCTGGCACCCTCACAGCAAAATTATTTTGCTTTATATGTAGGTGGAACATGCTGGTTTCCAGTTTGTGCCCATTGCCCCTTGGCCTGTCACTGGGCACCATTAAGAAGAGTGTGGCCCCAGCCTCTTGTCCTCCACCCTTTAGCTCTTGCTCAGCATTGAGCAGCTCCCCTCTGGCTCTGCTCTTCTCCAGGCTAAGCAGCCCCAGGGCTCTCAGCCTTTCCTCCTCCTAGAGATGCTTCACTCCCCTGAGCATCTTCCTAGCCTCTGCTAGACTCTCCAGTAGTTCCTTGCCTCTTGCACTTGTGTGTTGTGGTTGGCAGTGCTCTGCACTTTGACCTTAGAGCTGGGGAGAGCTGAGGATGCCTGGAGTGAACCCTTGGCTCTTACCCTCCACACTTCTAGCTAGAACTGAAACTACCTGATGATCACCACCATGTAGCAGAAAAGTGCAGGAATAGCAAAGCTCTAACTCTTTGCTCTGCTGGGAGGGGCTGATTTTTTTTTTTGATCCTCTGCTTACATTTACCATGTAGATTACGACCTTCAGGTTGCCCTTTCAGAAGCACTTTGTAGGCTGATGACAAAAAAATGGAGGGATGACCTTGTTCACCACTGGTTTGAAGATAACTATCTTGCTGAAGCTTTCAAAGAGATCAAGGATAGAGAATTTGAGACGGTGAGGGTCTTTATTTTGCAAACAACATACCTGGCATGGCTCTATAGGGGCTGAGGGACTTCAGTCAAAATGTCCTTGTAGGAAGGTCCTACCCAAGTGATCTTACAAAGGCACCAAGTAACTGAAGTATTGCTGGCAAATATACAATGGCATATTGTTCAAATATGCTTTAGAGGTAAAATAACTCAGAAATAAGTTCATTTTTGTGCAGCTTGCTGGTTGGAAGTTGGGTCCAACCCTTTGTAGCAACTTTTTCCTAGTGGTCTAGGAGTAGTTAAAAGCTTATAACTGGAGTAGAGGTTTCAGAGCCTAATAGAATTCTCTGCACAGGAAAGGTAGCCTGATTTATGTTTTTTTATATATATATTTTTTTGTTAATACAATGTTATTTGTCTTTCAGGACTGCAGAAAATTTCTTAACCAGCTCAATGAAAGGCTTGGGGATAAAAGAAGGTAAGATGTGAAACAACCTAGTGCTGTCATCTCTACAGAGGGGGTAAAAAACTGGGCTTGTAAGTTGATTTGGTCTATTTTCAATGGCCAAGGAGGATTTATATCAAGTCCTTAAGAAACATCTTTTTTTCATTGTTTGGGTTTTTTGGAAGTAGTATTAATGAGGTGAATGCTTCACTACTAAAATATTGCATTCACTGAGCTCCAAGATTAAATTCCTACAAGTAAATTAATAATTTTCTCTTTTCTTGGACAGTAAGATTAGTAACCAATCTTAATGGGTTTATTTTTGACAAGGGTCAGGCTCTGATGCTGAATGTATCACATGAAATCTGCTTTTCTTCCAGAGTCTATTCCTTTCCTTGCATATCTGCTTTTGCTGACATGAATGAGGTAATAGACCTGAACCCTGTGACACCTTCCCTGCAGATTCACTGCTGTTAAAAATGTTCATTTTTGTGCTCTGTGGGTTTCCTTTTCTCCCTCTTTTTCTTTAAAGACCTCAATTTTCTGGAGGGTAGAGTGGAATCTGCTCTTCCAGTTGGGATAACTTGCTTACTTCTTGCTGACATTGCTTTTGCCTTGGTCAAGAGATAGAGGCAGTGCATCCTCTTCATGAGGATGGCAGAAAAGAGAGCTTTAAGAAGAAAGAGGAGGAAAGAAGAGCTCTGATTCCTCCAGCAGAGCTGCCAGAAAACAAGATGATCCTGATACCTGTGTGGGAGATATCCTAGTGACAGCTGATTACTGATCCTTAAGTAAACACATTTTTGTGGCACCATTCCTGCCTCTTGTCTCAAACCAGAACCTAGTGGATGGAAGCTGGTGGCACTGTTTCTGCTGGTTTGGAGAGCTCAGAAAACTTTCAGACTCTTTCCTGCCACAAATATTCAAGCATTTGGGGTACTTGGTGTGGAGGGATGCCTGACTTTTTGGATATGGTGGAGTGGTCAACATGCAGGCTGATTCCAAGAAAACAAAGAATGAGACAGAAAACAGAGTTGTGTGGTGTTCTTTCTCCAGGTGAAGAAGCCAGCAGATGAGAAACTGGAGAAGTTCTGGATTGACTTCAATGCTGGCAGCCAGAGTGTGACTTTCTATGTGGACAGTTGTGAGGTAAGAGCCAAGCTGATGTGGCCATGGGTGAGCCTAGAGCAGCAGGTGCTCACCCAACCCTTCTGATGTGGTGGCCTTTTGGTTTCCCAAGGGTGCTCTTTGGGACTCTGTGAGGCTATCCAAGGAAGCAGTCAGCAGTTACAGCCTGGAGGGTAAGGTTTCCCAGCCTGCATGATCCTCTTTTTGGTTGTGGGTCAATAAGCTACATGGAGCCAAGCTAAAATCTCACCATCACCTAAGAGTTCTTGTCTTCTTCCTTGCAGTGCACCTTTGGTCACTTTGCACCAGCTCTGCTGTTTACACAATGACCCAAGCAGAACACATTGAGTCTCTAGGTGTGCTAGGGAATAACATAATCATCTAGATCCCATGGGGAAACAGAGTAATAATTGGGAAGTTCAGTCACTTGTCCTGGACTCAACACTGCTGAGACTACACCTGGAATCCTGGGGTCAGTTTTGGGTCCCTCACTCTGTGAAGGAGATTGAGGTGCTGGAGTGTGTCCAGAGAAGGGCAAGGAAGCTGGGGAAGGATATAGAGCACAAGTGTGGTGAGGAGCTGCTGAGGGAACTGGGTTTCTGGACAATAGGAGGCTCAGGGGAGACTTTCTCACCCCCTACAACTCCCTGAGAAGAGGTTGTAGTAAGGTGGGAGTTGATCTCCCAAGTAACAAGATGAGAGGAAATGGCCTCCAGTTGCACTAGGGGAAGTTTAGGTTGGATATTAGGAACCATTTCTTCCCCCAAAGGGTTGTCAAGCCCTACCCTAGGCTGCCCAGGGCAGTGCTGGAGTCACCAGCCTTAGAGGGATTGAAAAGCCATGGNCACAAGTGTGGTGAGGAGCTGCTGAGGGAACTGGGTTTCTGGACAATAGGAGGCTCAGGGGAGACTTTCTCACCCCCTACAACTCCCTGAGAAGAGGTTGTAGTAAGGTGGGAGTTGATCTCCCAAGTAACAAGATGAGAGGAAATGGCCTCCAGTTGCACTAGGGGAAGTTTAGGTTGGATATTAGGAACCATTTCTTCCCCCAAAGGGTTGTCAAGCCCTACCCTAGGCTGCCCAGGGCAGTGCTGGAGTCACCAGCCTTAGAGGGATTGAAAAGCCATGGAGTTGTGATGCTGAGGGACATGGTTTAGTGGTGACCTGGTGGTAGTGCTGGTTAATGCTTGGACTTGATGATCTGCAAGGTCTCTTCCAACCAAAACACTTCTATGATTCTATGAAATGCCTGGGCAAGCTGTAAAAGATTGGTTTTGGGGTGACAGACTGATTGTCTTGCTCTAAACCACATTTAACTATTTGATTTTCTCCTGCAGAGGCTGATGGAGAAAAGCTGGTGAAAATTTACATGAAGATTCCTGCTACTTTTAACAAAATAGAAGCCACAAAAATGAAAATCTCTTTCAGTGCTGAGTTTGACATCTTAAGTATACTCAGAAAAGTCCTGGGAGAGGAGAAAATGATGGTAAGCAATTAGTATGAGGTTGTCTTTTTTGTGTTCTAAATAGTTTTACTTGTCATACACTGGACAAAAGTACTAATTTTGGGTTTTTTAATGTCTATTATATATATGTCTTCCCTTGGAGGATTTGTGTCTCTCCTTCTAGATGTTCTTAGCTTTGGCCTGAAAGAGATCAGAGACTTTAGGAAAGAACTTGCTGGGGGACTCTGATGGTTGAGAAGCTGGAAAGTTAAACTCCTTTTGTTAGAAATAATCAGATCAGGCTGAATTGATTGAGTTTCTGAAGTAGGAATTCAAGCTGATGGCATTTAATTGCATAATTAGAGGTGTTAAACATTCTCTGATGTGAGCTCCAAGTGGCAACATGGCACAGGATTGAGCAAATGGTGAGAAGAGATGCTGCAAGACAAATCTTAGCTTCACTTTGTGGATAGTAGGAGTTGTAGATTAAAAAGAGTAACTTAAAATTGAGGTTTTAAAACTAATGTGAAAAACTGGGGATGTGTGTGTTGGTTTTTTGTTACTATGGTTGAACTTTTAGACTGGATTCACCCACTGACTTTGGGATTGCTGCAAACCTTAGATGAGAATAAATATTCATCTTCCAGTGACTCTCATTGATCCTGGCAGGAGCTGAGACCTTTCCAGCTGAACTCACAGCCAGTCATCTGCCAGTGATTAATTACTGGTGTTTAACAACTCTTGTTTAAGTCAGCTACTTAATAATGTAACTAAGTAGAATTTGTACTTAAAGGTTGTTTTCACATGAGACTAATTCTCACCAACAGGTAAATATTCCTGAAGAGGAGTCTGTCCCTGTTGGGAAGCAAGTTAAGCAGAATGGAGCAGGTGATTTCTCTTAAATAACTTGATTTTTAGGAAATGATTCAGTTTTAAAAGGAGTACTTTCACTTGCAGTTAACCACATGGCCAGAAAGAAAAAGGCAACCTTCAAGCTCAGGCTTCTACTCTTTTTTTTGTGTGTGTGTCTCATGAGCTTGGTGATTGGTGTTTGTGGTGGATTTTGAGGATGTCTAGCTCAGGGAGTGAGGCTGAGACACCATGACCATGTTCTGTTGGGACTTCATGGCTCCTGGAGCCTGGCAAGGCACAGCTCAGTTACTTGCAGATTCCTGATATGAAAAGAGTGTTTTTTCACCTGGAGCTTAGCTCTAAGGAGAACTTGCTTTACTGAGAGGGTTAAGTCTTGGCCTAGGCTGTCCAGGGAAGTGGAGGAGTCACCAACCCTGGAGGGGTTTAAGAAACATTTAGATGCTCTGCTTGATGATGATGATGAGATACTCTACTTAAGGATATAGTTTAGTGGTTATGGTTGGACTTGATAAGGTTGGAAGAGACCTCTAAGTTTAATGATTCTGTGATGCTTGGGTGCTTGATCCAAGTGGAAGTCCAAGCCCTGCCCTTGACCAAGGGCAAGAGACAGTAGTTCCTTATCCCTCTACCCAGCTCTGAAGTTCTTCTGTAAATTCCCCCCAAGGCTGTCACCCACAGTTGGAGGAAAAGCTGCTTTCAGCACAACAGCAAGATATACATGCTCAAAATTAGTCTTAAAGAGGAAATATTTCAGCTGAATTTCAACATCAAATTATATGAGATGACTTTCTTGACCATCTTGGGCAATGACTCGAGAGTTTGAAGAGCACTTAGGTTAGGGAACAATCTTCATATGATAAAAGCACAAGTAGCCAAGAGGAACATGAAGCTTTGCATTTCAGATTGCTCCAGATGAATACCTGAAAGGTCAACTTCCAGCTCTAGATGTCTGAGACAGTAATTTCTTCTTTTAGTTTCCTCCAGTTTCAACCCAAAATGACCAAAGCCTTCCAGATTGTAGAGATGCAGGTGAGGGAGAAGCTGCTTCAGCTATGTCCACCATGAAGCACACACAGAGATACAAGGGTGGGCACTGCTACTTGAAGCACTCAAGGAGTACAAAGGGCAAAAGGTAGTACCTGGTGGAGATGCAGTGGAGTTCAACAGAGGTGGTGGAAGATCCTGCTGCTCTGTTGCTTTAGCCAGGTGCAAAGGCTGCTTCTGTGTCTTCCAGATCTGGGTTAAGGTAGTTGACAGCCCCCTGCATATTCCTGTAGTATATGAGGGGCTTAGGATAGGTTCAAGATGCTCTTGATTTAGAGTTGCAGTTCTGCAGGAGATAATTGGGAGGTGTTTGTTGTTGTTTGAGCAAGATCTTGACATACTTGTACCTAATAAGCTGTGGTTTTATGCTTATGCCACAATGACACTGTCACCCTGTTGTTGTTCTACAGTGAATCCTGAATCCATGACTTCACAAGGCAGGAAAGATCCTCCAGAATCTGAAAACATAACCTCTCCATCAGACAATTTAACCTCTCAGCATGGCCAGCAGCTAACAGGCACCACACCAGTAAGTGATGAAGTTTGACTCCCTCTTTACAAGGAGATGGTGGAATACTCTTTGAAGCTTCCCTAGCATCATTTACATGCAACCTAAAATGTTTTGACAGCCATTGACCCAGGCTAGCACTGAAAAGCTTTGTTCCTAATATCAAACCTCACTTCTTTCCTGGTCCTGTGCATGTTGTGCTCATGGTTTCATATCTCCTAGCAGAAAATGCTGAACCCTGGTGTCACCATGATAACAAGGAGCCAGCAGACTGACATGGAAGATGCTAACCAAGGCTCAGGTCAGGCATGCTTCCCTTTTGGTTCCTTGAGTGTCACCTAAGTGACAAGGGGAAGGCTCTGCTTTTTGTGGACCTTGCAGCAAAAGGAAGGTTTAATAGTAGCTCCAGAGGGTCAAGCTGTGGTTTCCTTGCCTCCTTCAGCCAAAAAGTCCAGAACTCCATCTCCAAGCATGAAAACTAAGCCTAGGTGAGTGTCTCACAGGCAAAAAGTTGCAAGGTGGGCTATTTTATTCCTTGGGTTTGTTGTTCTTTTCCTTCTGCTGTAGCTCTAATGAGGTTTATTCCATCAATTATTTAATGGAACAAATGATACTGTTTTCAATCCTGGCTAGCTAGGTTGGTTGCCCAAAGTTCCAGCTGCAGAATGGTGATGTTTGCTTACTGGCTTGGCTGCTACTTTTGATGTGACTTTACTGTCCTTTAATCCAAGATGAGCACCCAGCTTAGCTTCAGATGTGTGAGTGGAGCTCAGCAGACATGGAGCTCTTGAGAATGAGGACCATGACTTGGAGTTGCCCTTGGCATTAGTAATACCTTTTAGCAGAGCTTTGCAGAGCAGCACTTCTAGTTAGAGTTGGACTTACAGAGAGCTAGTGATTATCTTCCTTCCCTACAGACCTTTTAACTTTGATGCTAATTGGTGCATGTTTGGATTTTTTTGCTTAGTACTTCACAAACTAACTCCCTGGGCTTGAAATGAACACCACCTCAGTATTGTTTCCCTCGTGTTTTTGTCCCCAGTGAGAAGCCTTTAGAAGAAGAACCCATGGAGGAGTCAACATCAAAGGTATGTTTACTTTCAGGCCCAGCTGAGAGAAGAGACTTCATAGAATCCTAGAATGGTTTGGGTTGGAAGGGACCTCTGGAGGTCATCTAGTCCAACCCCCCTGCAGTGGGCAGGGACATCCCCAACTAGATCAGAGGAGCTGCAGGAAATGTAGATGGATAACTGTTGGGATAGGAGGAATGGTGTTTGCTGGCACTGCTGATCTCTGCCCTGAGCGAGTTCTAGGAGAAGAACATTGTATCTTGTAGGTTTAGATCCTGCAACTCTCTTCTTTTTCAGAAGGATGTTACCAGGGCAAAGACCAAGAGAAAAATGAGAGTGGCCAAGCAGAAGACTGAAGACAGGTATGACACCAACTCTGTGCCCATGTGGGTATGGCAGGTGATTTTTGGACCATATTCTAGCACTGATGGAGGGAGAGGAATGCCCCTGGGGTGTTGTGAGGCTGTCTGAAGAGAACAGACAGCAAAACAAGCAGGAGGCTCTGAAAGGTCATAACTTCTCTCAGCCTCCTGGCTCTTAGCTTAAGAAACAAGTGTTGAGATGATTGTTCTCATTGCTTGTAGACCAGAAGAGGAAAACTTGATGCAGGGCTTCATCATTGCTAGAAGTTGTGGGGTTGAAAACCAAACAGCTTGCTGCAGCTAAATACTAGTTGGAAAAGAGGAGCAGCAGTGGAGAAGTGAAGAGATGGTGAAGAACTTCTTAATTTGGTCGTTCTGCTCCCTCTAGTGTTATAGTTGCAAAAGAGAGTTTCTTTCCTTCAGGAAGCTTGGATAAGAAGAGCTTAGTTGAAATGTTGAAAGACCTAAAACCAAATCTAGATGCATACAGAGAAGTGATTAGAGAACAAACATTAAAGGTTAGAATGTTCAAAAGGGAATTAAATGGATTTTTTCCCTCTTCAATGCTTCTGAAGTTATCTTTCTACTCATGGTTTCTTCTTATTATTGGTGATATGGGAACAAAATGTCCACTGACTTGTGTCTTGTGAATATTTCTCTTAAATGTTACAATTGAAAAAGTGAGAATTAAGACAGACAATAAGGAGACTATGTTGGAAAGGAAAGAGAATTATTTCTAGAAGCTGAGAAAAGAGCATTTTTTAGGCCTAAAGAGCATCTGAGTGTCTCTAGTGCATGGGTGAAGTTCTGTAGGGTGACTCTTTGGGATGCTTTGTCACTGCCACTTCTCTTTTTCTTGCAGGAAGGCAATCTATGACTTTGAAAACTCAGATTCTGCAAGTCATGCCAAGGTAAAGGTGAGACAGAAGCTGTTAGGAGATCTACTAAGGTCCCAGCTCAGCAGCAGAGTAAGAACTTGAAGCAGGGCATGTCTCCTCAGTAAGGATGGACATGGAAAAGAGACAACTGGGAGCTGCCTGAGGTTTTGCTAGGAAGATGAGGACTTGCTCCTGGTGCTTGCATCAAGGTGGTTCCACTACACAAACCTTTTGGCTTTCAGCTTTCTCCCAGGTGCAGGTGCTGGCACTGCTGGCAGTTAATTGAGGGGTGATAGGTGCTGAGTGGGACACCCCAAATTTCTGGGATAAACTGGACCCCAGTGTCAGCATGAACCCTGCACCCTGCTCCTGGCAGTGTTAGTGTGCTTCAAAGGACATTTCTTAGCCCCTTAGTGCTTAAAATGAAAGTTATTCATAAATTGAGGAAGAGAGAAACTAACTCATTTAAGACAAATGTGTTTAATTTGACACCATTTCAATCAATAAATCCATTAAAGTTGAATGCTCATGATGGACTCACAATCCATTTCTTCTCCAGCCCTTTTGGGTCTTGAGACTTAGGAATTCTGTAGATGACTTTACAGGGTAAATAAACATTAAGACAAAAACCTCCCTCTGTTTTTAGGTTGCTGAAGCCAAAGGAAAGATTTTTGGCCAGAAAGCTTCCCCACAGAATCAGAGGTACAGGATTATACATGCACCACTTGGAAAGAGGAGGTCATTGCCTTAAACTGGTTTAAATTGGGATCAAAAAGGCTGTGGGATGGGACTGACAAAATGGATGTGATCAATGCTAATATTCAAACAGGACGGGAGAACCTAAGGGAGAAGAATGACTCCTGTCCACTTGGATAATAGTATCATAGAATGGTTTGGGTTGGAAGAGACCTTTCAAGGTCTAGTCCAAGCCTTCTGCACTCAGCAGGGACATCTGCAGCTAGGGCAGGTTGCTCACAGCCCCAAACAACCTGACCTAGGATGGTTCCAGAGGTGACTACCATTCATAATTTGGTGGTCCTGCTGAGCTGTGTAGCCTTGCTATTGCTGTTAGATCTGCTAGCCTAACTCAGGTCTTTATGGGTCACTTGGCAGGATTTATGAACTTAGAAACAAGGATGAAGCATCCAACAACGTGGAGAGAAGACTGGTAGGTCATGGACTTTGATAGCTACCTGTGTGAATCTCTTGTATTCTTAAATAGGCTGAAGTTGAAGGCTTATCCAGTGTTGAAGGTGGAGGAATGAGAGCCTGGAAGACTCAAAATAGTCTACTTGTTACTGGAAGCAGTGCTCATGGTGCACCAACCAGGCTGAGGAAGGTTCTGGAGAATAAGTCTTCTAAGGAGCAGCTGAGGGAATTGGGCTTGGTTAGCCTGGAGAAGAGGAGGCTCAGGCAAGACCTAACTCTCTACAACTCCCTGAAAGGAGCTTGTTATAAGATGGAGGTTGGTCTTGAAGTTTCCAGTGAGAGGACAAGAGGAAATGTCCTCAAGTTGCACCAGGAGAGGTTTAGAATGGATATTAGGAACAATTTTTTCACAGAGAGAGTAGTTAGGCCTTGGCCCAGGCTGCCCAGGGCAGTGGTGGAGTCACCATCCCTGCAGGGGTTCAAAAACATAGATGTGGTACTTGGGGACATGGTTTAGTAACTTGATGGTTGGACTTAATGATCTTAGACGTCTTTTCAAACCTTAATGATTGTGTAGAGCTGATCAGGTATGAGGAGGGAGAAATGGAGTAACTTCAGAGTAAATGAAAGGGAATGGTTGGGGAGCTTCTGGGTAGACAGAGCAGGAATTCCTCTCAACAGTGTCTTTAGTCCAACTACAGGAAACATCTTTTCTCTGAAAGCAACAATGAAAACACAAGCACTGGGGAGAGTGAAAAGAGCTGGATCGTTGACTCTCAGAAGAGATCCTTGCCCAAATCTCTTGACTACAGCCGAAAAAGACCCAGGGTCAGAAGTAAATTAAAAGGTAAGCTTGGTCCCCCCTGCTGACACTTAGCCTGCCCTTTGTTTTGGTTTGTGTGCCTTTTTGCATCATTTAGCAGGTTGGTTAGAAAGAGTTTGAAGCTTTACACAAGTGGTGGGCAGTTTCCGTGTAAATCCCTACAAAATCACAGTCCAAATGGATGATTTAGCTGTGGTGCAAAACCTGAACTGGGAAAGTGATGATTTTAGTAACCATTTAAGCTTTTCTCCTTGTAGTGCTTCCAGTGTCTTCTGCAAGTAGTGGCAGTGACTACCAGCCAAGGAAGGTAAGGAGATGTCATGCTGAGGTGCCCTCAGCTACCTTAGAACTATTACACATGCAAAATGTATATAAATAAATGAAATAAACTGGTGTTGGCCATTTCCTCAAATGTTCTGATGGACAAATATTCCTACTGAATGTTGCTGAGACTCTGTTGGTCTACTAGAGGCTGGGGAATCAAAGATACCTGTGATACCTGAGAGAAACAGCTCTGTACGAATCCTAAACAGGTTGTTTTAGAACAAGAATATTTACCTGTGATGGGAAATTAGGAATTGGCATGCTTGATGTGATACCTGGCCTGGCTGATGCAAGCATCACTCCACCAGGAATGAGTTCAGCTCTGGAGGTATCCCAAGAGCTAGAGCTGCCTAGCTAAATAGCTGCAGCCCAGGCTGCCCAGAGAGGTTCTGGAGTCTCCTTCTCTGCAGAGATTCCAAACTCACCTGGAGGTGATCCTGGACAACCTGCTGTACAGGAGGTTGGACTAGATGATCTCCAGAGGTCCCTTCCAATCTCCATCATGCTGGGATTCTGTGAAATAAAGTAGTTTAGCAATACCATATATCACCTTGCATCTCTTTGTTAGTGTCTTTAAACAAAAAACAACCAAAAATAACCTTTCCCTCATAAAACCCAACCCCAAACTATACATCTGTAGTAAAGCTTAAGGCTTGGTTTTGATTTAGAAGAGAGCATCAAGGAGAAGAGCTCAAAAGGACATGCCAAGGACAAAGAAAACCTCACCCAGCTCCAAGGGAGAGGATTTACCTACAGTGGATATTGCTGGTATTTGGGGTTTTATCATTTTTAATGCATTAGAAAAGTTGTTTGGCTGTGTGCTTTGGGGACTTTTTTGTTGTGTTCTTTATTTTTGTTTCGTTTTGCCTTTTTCCCTTCATGCTTTCCTCATTCTGCCCTCTGATATTTTTTGTGAGGGTTGGGTATTGTCTGTAGATGGTCTCTTGAGCAGGGAGAATATTAGCTGGGACTAATGGGAGGTGAAGGAATAAACTTAGTGTCAGCTGGAAATAAAACCAGCATTTGGATTGAGTTTTGAGCTCCTCTCTGTGTGAAGAGATTAAGGAGATGGTGATGGTTTCTGGGGTGTTTTTTTTCACCTGCATGTGTCATTAAATTGAGGTTTCTAATCACCACAAGATTGAATCTCAACTAATTGTGTCCTTTGGTTGATCTTTTGTGCAGATGAAGCCTTCTCAGAGGAGCTCAAAGAAGGTGCACAACCCCTTGGTACATCTACCCAGCTCTATTCCAACGATGAGGAGAAGGCCACACAGGTACAGGACACATCTTAAAGTCCTTCTGATCTGCTGACAGGCTGCTACTTCTCATCTAAACCAAATGCATCCTCTTGCTTTGCTTCCTACAACTAGACAAGTCCCTGAGAGCTTGTCTGCAGTGCAGGCTGGATGTCTTCTTACTTGGTTTTCCTTCTCTCCTTAGAAATTTCCTGAGGCATCTGGTGAGCTGTCAAAAGAAAAGGAAAGTTCTAAGAGGAATGACTCAGGTTGGTTAGTCTCCATAGCATGGAAGAGTTGTTGAAAAGGAGAAAGGAACATTGCTGAAGTTGTGATTTTATTTCAAAGGCAAATGAGCAGATTTAAATCAAGTTGATCAAAAACTGGAAGTTCTGGAGATAATTTTTGTGTAAGGAACACCTTCTGTTCATGTTTTGTGTATTGTGACAGACTACAAGATGAATTTAGGAGTGAAAATAAATTGTATTTGACTCTTAGAGAAGGAAGCAGAGACCCAAACAGGTTGGCAGTTCAGGTGAAGTAATGATCTCAGCTTTTCTTATGATGCTCAAAGTCATGGCCACGTGGAAGCTTGGAGAGAGAGATCTGGAGGGAGGAGATCTTCTCCAAAAGTCAAAACACAGCAGAAGGTGCACACTGTCCTACTGCCATTGGAGAATGAGGAGGTCTCCCCTCAGTCTCCTCTTCCCCAGGCTGAACAAACCAAGTGACCTCAGCTATTCCTCATATGGCTTCCTCTTTAAATCCTTCACCATCTTCCATGAGCTTTTTGGATGCTTTATATCTTGTAGCACCCCAGAACTGCACCCAGGAGGAGGTTAGGCATTCCTTGTGATCTACAGGAGGGCTTGTCCCTGTCACCACTCTCCCACAACATCACTAACTGGGTGTATCCTTTCTCCTAGGTCAAGAAATGGAAGATCATGTGGATGATGCTTTCTTCTCCAAGATACTTCAGGAAGACTTCAGTGGCTCAGGGGTGATCACTGCATTTGAAAGCTTTACTGACCAGCTAAAGAAATTGTTCTGGGTAAGGTGCACATAGAAAATGTTGGAACATCCCATCTCAAATCTTCTCAAAGGGATCCAAGCTCTTGGAAATGTAACCCAACCTAGTGGTAGTGTACCTACAGCTCAAGGTCTTCATGAACATGCATCAGTAATATGGAAACTCCCTGTTGGAGCTCAGAGTAGATTCACTATGATGTTAAGACTGTGCAACCAGAAATGGAAAGCAGAAAGCTGCACCTATTGATTAGAACATGTGTAGATCCATTAGGACATGCTTCTGTCTTTGACATGAATGATATGTGGAGGTGCTGGTGCAAAGATGATTGATTGTTGAGCTGGTGCTGGCTGTTCACACCATGTTTTTGGTGTTAAATCCTTGAATCAAGGCTGGAGGTGGCTGCATTTACAAATGAGTGCTGACTAAAATGCACACAGTTTGCTCTGATGCTGATCTCAAGTGGTGCTAGCAAAGATCTAGTTTTATGCAATTGAGTGTGTTGGACTATGGGTGAAGCTATCATTTTTGGCTGAATAATGTGACCATGACCTGAAGTCACACTGGGTGACTTCAGATGGTTGCAGCTAAGCTGAAGAGCAGCCCATGGAGAGAGATTTGCTCTCCAGGGAGAGGTTTTGTAAGCTAGACTTGTAGAGTATGCCTTGGGCCATTGCCTATCCCTAATTGTCTTATCCTGTGGCTAGTCCAGGTACAAAAAGATGGAGACCACTGCACAGAACACCTTGAGGACTTCAGAGAAGAATGTGTCCACCCTGCTGACCCAGATCCATGAGTGTAGGTGAGTTGTTTCGCTGCTGGCTGTGGAAACAGGTTCAGCTTGGTGTGAGTTTGGAGTGGATGGATTGCTTAATGCCAAGCAAGTTGCTGAAGGTGTCCTTAGACTGTCTTCTGATTGCCATCAGTGCTCACAAATAGGCTGAAAATCCTCTTGTTACACTTAGTGACTTCTCTTTCTATGTGATTTAAGAAAGAGCCCAGAGTCTTGAGTCAGTTAATGAAGTAGGGGAGAAGAAAAATAAGGAGGGTCTGTTAGAAACTCATTTTTGTAGATAGTTTCCATGTGTATGAAATGTACTAGTTGGTGGACTTCACAGGCACTCACTAGATAAGGCTTTAAAAAGGTCCTTCTGCTTTACAGGTCAAATTTCTCAGGGTATAGATAACAAAAAATCAATTAAAATAGTTTTTTATAAAGTACAGCCTAAGAGATGAGTAAGTCCCTCAGGCTTCTCTATCTACTTCAGGTTCAGTTTGCAGGGTTTAGATCTAAAAACACTAAATAAAAGCCTTCAAAGTGCAAAATTTGTTGTGTCCATGAGATCTCTGAGCAAGAACTTCTTGTTGCTAAGGTACATGAGGAAGCTTGTGTTCCAGTAACAAAACAAGGGGATATTTTGGGGTGGAAGAGTTGATAATCATAGAATTGTTTTGGTTGGAAGAGATCTTTAAGATCACCACTGAACCATGCCCTCCAGCACCACATTAGATGTCTTTTCCATTCCTCTAGGGATGGTGACTCCACCATTAGCCTGAGCCAGGGCTTGACAACCCTTTGGGGGAAGAAATTGTTCCTAATACTCAACCTAAACCTCCTCTAGTGCAACTTGAGACAAGCTATTTAGCTCAACTCCTCTTCAGTTTGCCCTGGTACAGCTATTTATGTGCTCTGAGAGAGACCTGAGAACAAACCTCCCCCAGGTAGCTCAGCAAGAACATTTACTTCTGCCTAAGGGCTTATCTGCTTTGTGCTACTCAAGTGGCTAACTGCTTTGTGTTCTCCCTTGCTAGGCTGAGTAAGTTGGAGACCTTCCAGAAGATTGTTGTTGAAGAGCTTGGCAATCTTGAGAAGGAAACTCAAATCTTGGCAAGCATGGAGAAGGATGCAGTGGTGTGTAGGACTTCTCATGTGCTAGCCCACAGAAGGACCTCTTCCCAAGTAACGGACGTGTTCTTTTGGGGCTCTTTTTAGGACTTTTGGAATGCACAGCTACTCAAGATGACTTCTTTCTGCGACCAGCAGAAGCAAAGGTTAGGTCTTGCAAGTCCTCTGATTGTACTCACTTGGCCCTTCAGCACCAAACCTGCCTTGAGTTTGATCACTTAAGTTCTGATGCTTCATAGATGAACTAGCCAAGCTCATTTTTCTTCCAGGATTCAATCTGTTGACTCAGCCCTGGGTGAAACAGCCAAGAGTTTTACTGACAGTGTCCAGGACACAGTGGTAGGTACAGTACATGAGCAGCTCTGGATGCTTGGGTGGACTTGAAGCTGAGGTTTGATCCATAAGTGTTGGGCATGACAAGAGCAAACTGAAGTCCTGAGAGGGGAAAAAATTTGGTTAGCTGATCTCTGGGGCTGGTTCCTCATGGAACTCTCAGTCCTGATGCATGGAGAGCATTGAGAAGAGCAGGGTTTGTCCTGCTAAATGGGCAAAAAGCACTTGCCTAAAGGAGAAGGTAAGGACCATTAGGTAGTGATACTTCTCCTGAGTTCATATCTCAGGGGTTCCTTCAGCCAGAGGCTGGTTTCTGTGTGGTTAGTGACCCTTAATGCAGTTCTTTCCTGTGTCAATATGTCCCACTTGTCCTTGGAGCTCTGCATCCATCACATCCTGTGACTAGGAGCTCTGCAGCCAAACATGACCTTGCCTGCTTTAGTTGTTAAAGTTGATATCCTGAGCCTTCCTAGAGGGCAATTTTCCATCACAAGGACCTTGCTAGAGGATCTTCTGCTTGAAGGACACTTCTAAAGAGGGAACAGGGCTAAGGAAGGAGCATTTATGTTATGGAAGCTCCTCAACCTGCAGCTCTTGTTCCAGGGTGGGTGCTTGAGGATTATGAGTTGAGTCTCAACATGCTTGCTAGGATCTTGGCAGTTTCTCATCTTATGTAAGATAAATGTTCAGACAGGCTCCTGAAATGGTTTTTGTCACCTTTTTTCTCTCCTTCCCTGCAGCATGAACACCCTGGGAAAAAGGCAGAAGAAAATGAAGTGTTCATTGTCCCTTCTGACTAGCAAACCTCTAGATTCAATAGAGCTCTTAACATTTGTGTAGCTTATGGAGCATGGAGAAGATGCTCCTGGGGAGGATGTTCATCTCTTTCAAATGGAAAGGGAAAACAATATTGCTGTTGAGCTTTTTTTTTTTTGCTTCAAGTATGTACTGTTAGAGTGGTTCAGTTTTAACTCCTGTGTTGATCAAGATTTTCTGCAGGATGGGTCCATTAAACACCAAAGAAATAGGAAAATGAACTAACTATCATGATTTAACCATCAAATATACCTTTTGTTTTTCTCTGAGTGTTCTGGTAGTACAGTTATCAACTGTAGAAGCATTTAATGAATGATTCCAAGTAAAACATTTGCACAGGGTAACAATTACCTCCTTTTTTGGGGATTGATAAAAATCCCAGAGGGATATACTGGCAAACTGTGGAGACCCTGGAGGACAAGAAACTTGGAGCATTGCAGAGAAAATGGCAAGTGAAGCAGGAGAAATGTCCTTTAAAAGCAGTGACTATTGGCTTCTAGGAGAGTTCAAAGTACAGTGAACAGGGTTAGGATGAGAGAAAGTAGCATCAAAGGTTCTCTTGAAAGCAAGTAGCACATCAGCCATGCTATTTAACATCATCTTCATTTCTTTGAGGGCTGGCCTTGGTGATTTGCCTACACTGCATGCTCTTGCTGCTCTTCAGTGTCCTGCCAGCTGCTGCTTTGAATCCAAAGCTAGCTATGCCTTTGGGGAGAGGAAGCTGTAACCTCTGTGAACAGCTCTGTTTGGGCCTGGTTTTGCAGCCCAGTTAGTTTTCAGCATGCTTTGTGTCCCACTGCTTTGCTGTGGATCCACCAGCAGGTATCCCATCAACCACAATAAGCTTGGAGGAGATCATCTGAGCATCCTTACCTATTGTCAGCTTCCTATTGCACTGCTTGTGCAGTGTTTGTACCAGCTCCAGGATGGAAAGTCTATTGGGGCTTTTACTACCTGAGTAAAATGCCAAGGTCCTGGGCCTTGGAATGTGGTAAGGTCTTTGTCCTGGTTTGAGCTAGAGCAGGAATCATTCTGTTCAGTTAATTCCCTTCCCAGCTCAGTCTCTTTTCGGTGCTGCAGCTCACAGCATGTTCTCACAGGGACCCTAAACTGACCAACAAGGGATTGCATCCCATGGATGTCACAGTCAGGATAAAGCTGAGGGATCAGGAGGGTCAAATCTCTTCTTCCCTGGCCAGTGTCTGAGGAGGATGTGTTCCTGAGTTCATTCCAGGATCCAGCTCCTGAATCTGGTTCCCTTGTGCCACTGAGTCCATTCTGGGACCTCCCCAGTACTGCCACAGCATCAGTGGTAACAGTGAGGTCATTGTCATCAGGAGGTTGGCTTCAATATCAGTTTTGTATATATTGCTATGTATTTTGATTATTTCCTTTCAAACTGGTTTAGTTTTCCAACCCCAAAGTCTCTCTCCCTTATTCCCTTTCTCTTCCCTTTGGGAATGCCTTGGAGAGCCCATCTCATAGCAGTGCCTACACTGTGGGGTCAGTTCAGCATGTTTGTGCTGTAAACCCCTTGAAGATCTCCATTCCCTTTGGCTTCTGCAGGTGGTATCTTGTCAACACAGACCTGGAACTGGGTTACTCTAACCTTCCCATTTGGCAGGTAGGTAGCTGACCTTGGCAGGTTTCCTTTGCCTGCTCACTCACGCTCTTTGAAGTGTTTTTTTCCAGCCTTTTTTTTTTTTCTTCCTTTCAGTGCCAGTAGATAAAACTCAATTTTTAACCTGTTCTTCAGAGCCACAACAACAGAGGTGATGTGGGTGCTGAAGAGCCAACACCATGCCTCAGCAGGCAGAAAGAGATGGGAAATACCAAGTCCAGGTTGAGAACAATTGCTCTTGAGCACTTTAATATTAACCTTGTTAGAACCTCTGCTATCTTCATTCCATATCTCTTTCAGGGGATAGTGCTGGGCCCAGTGCTTGTTTACTTGCACATCCTGTATCAAAGCAATAGTCCAGCCAAGGTCTTGAGGGCTACATGAAGGCTACTCAATGCCAGTGATCAAAAGGATGTTGTCCTCTGTGGCTGGAAAAAGGCAGAGTGACCAAAGGAACTGTGTGCTGGGTCAGCTCACCCTGCTCTGGGCTGAGCTGTGCTGGGGCAGATCCTGCTTCTGCAAGCAGTAGAACTAGGTCTAAAAGAATGGTGCAATAGATAGGTGCAGGGGGGTTGGACTAAGAGGACATGGAAAGGTCTTTTCCCGCCTGAACCATTGTGTGATTGCAGGGAGAGCTGAGGGTTGGTATATATTAGAACAAACCCCAGTGACTGAGCCTTTCCTGATGCTATATTAGAGGGTGAGGTTTTGCCCAACTCATGGGCAAGTGTGGGCCCTGGGGCCTCTTTTTCCCCTGCTGCTGAGTCCATTCTGGGGCTTTCCCAGTGCTGCCACAGCATCAGTGGTGACAGTGATGTCATTGCCATCAGGGGGTTAGGTTTAATACTAGTTTATGTATATAGTTGCCTATATTTCATTGTCTTGTTCTTATTTTCATTCAAGCTGGTTTAGTTTTCCAACCTTTAAGTCTCTCTCCCTCATTCCATTTCTCTTCCCTTTGGGTTCAGAGAGCCTCTGTCCCTCATCTCATGTGCTTTCAAGGCATTCTTGCCTCTGCACACAAAGCAGCCTCAAAGCACCAGTTCCCATCAATGTGATGATGCCTTCAAGAGGAATGGAGACAACCCTGATAGGAAAATCTGTTTATTTACAGGGTTAGGTATTACAGGACAATCAGTTGAAAAAGTCAATGCTTCTCTTTCTTCAAAGTTGCAGCATTTTGAAGATGTTAAGACAGATCTGAAGGATTTTAAACATACCTGATTCAGCCTCCCTGGCTGTTTTGCATCTACAAGGTGAGATCATCTTGGGTTTCTTTTTTCCATTTTTTCTATTTATTTCCCTCCCAGCCCTTTGAGTTTCAAGTAAGGCATTAATTTACTATGTTTTCTTTTGAATGAGGTTTCAACAACACAAAAGATAATATCTGTGGGTTTGTTTGCCATAGTAAACTTCACCCTTTAGCATGCTGACTCTGTCCACCTTGCTATTCCAATGCATGCTTTGCCCTCAAAAGGTTATGGACTCCACTTAACCCAAGATCTACCCTGGCTCACAGGACCAGTTTGGTGTTTGGCTTTAGAAGAATGGTTCAACTAGATAATCTTGAGTCACCTTAGCAGCTCTTCTCATTCCCTCTGCCTTTACCTCAGCAGCAAGTTGGTGTTTGCAGAGCTCCCAAAGTCTCCCTTTATTTAGCACCATGTCCAACACCTTCCAGCTCACTCATTTCCAACAACTTGTGACTTCTGCAGTCTCAACCAGCGCTGGTGAGGCCATGACATGAATATTGGGGTAGTTTTGTGTCTTTTACTGTAAGAAGGACATTGAAGTGATGCAGCATGTCTGAAGAAGCTGGTGAAAGGTGTAGAGCACAAGGCTTGTGAGGAGCAGCTGAAGGAACTGGGGTTGCTTACCCTGGAGAAAAGGAGGCTCAGGGAAAACCTCCTTGCTCTCTATAACTTCCTTTCAGGTAGTTGTAGTGAGGTGGGAGTTGGTTTCTTCTCATAGGTAACAGGCAAGAGGAGATGTTCTCAAGAGTGCTAAGTAAGACTTAGGCTGGATATTAGGAAAAAATATGGATGGGAGTATGTATCTGGCTTACCCTCTGTGATGCCCTTCCCTAGTGCTCCCATGGCACCAAAGCACTGGCTGCACCTCACTGGCAGTCAGAGAAGGAAGCGTGAAGCAGAAGGAGAAGCAGAGAAGAGATCTGGTGATGGAAAAAGTATGATTCTCACTTTTATCTTTTTCCTTTTTGTCTTCCAGCTAGAACAGAACTAATTCTGCTTAGTGATTTCCCTTCCCAGCTCAATGTCTTCTCACTGTTGCATCTTCTGCAGCTGTCAGCATGTTCTCCAGACAGTGGCTGCTGCTAGCACTGAGAACACTCCATGGGCAGAGTCACTACCTAGGCTTGGGCTGCAGCAAGGCTCTGCCTTACACTTGCTCCTGGGCAGCCCAAGGGCTCTGCTACAGCTTGTGTGCCACCTTTGGGGTTCAGTAAGAATGAGGAGGGGACAGGAGAGGTGACCCTAAACTAACCAACAAGGAATTTGCACCTCATGGATGTCATATTCAGGATAAATCTGAGGGATCATGATAGTCAAGCTTCTTCAGCAGCCAGTGTCTGAGGAGGATTCCTGATCCACGTGTTCCAGAATACAGTTTCCATTTGCTGCTGAGTCCATTCTGGGACTTCCCCAGTGCTGCCACAGCATCAGTGATGTCATTGCCATCAGGGAGTTGGGTTTGATACTGGTTTATGTAAATATTTGCCTATATTTCATTTTCTTGTGATTATCTTCATTCAAGCTGGTTTCATTTTCTTTTTCAACCCCTAAGTCTTTCTCCCTCATTCCCTTTCTCTTCCCTTTGGGAAGGCAGAAGGATTCAGAGCGCGCCTCTGACCCTCATTTAGTGGTCAACCCAACCCTGACCCTTGACAATTTTCCTGTTCTTGGCCACAGTTGGTTGTACTCAATGCCTTGCCTGAAGATCTTTCTCAGGCTGAGAACATGCTCACCATGTTCCTAACCTTTTGAAGGCATTGATGGATTTATCCCTCAAGTGTTGGGTAAGGCCTTTATGTGTCAGCATTAGAGATCAGAAAAGCTTTCTTTTTCCATGTGAGAAAGATCTTGGTGGCCTTTGTTCCAAGGGTGACCCTGGACAGGACAAATAATTCTACTCATTTGGTTAAAACCTAAACAGCAGTAAGTGTCTGGTACAAAGAACTGATAACTGTAATCAAACAGGTTTTAAGCTAAAGGTTGTAATGCAGTCTTTTTTCTTTTTTCCTTTTTTTTTTTAGAAAAAGAAAGAAGTCATAAGAAATACTCATTGTGCTTTCTTATTGTTAAGGAGTCCATTGGCAGCAGCACAGTAGTCCTTATGGAATCCATTCCTGATCTCTGTTGTAGCAGAAGTTTCTTTGCCAGCTGTTCTGGAAGGTGCTCTCCTGTATGTCTAGAAAAGCAAAATCCCAAGTTAAATTCTTATATTTATTACCTTGGAGGGTGGTGGAGGTCTGGAACAGGCTGCCCAGGGAGGTGGTTGAGTCTCCATCTCTGGAGATGCTCAAAACCAAACTAGACAGCATCCTGGGCAAGCTGCTCTGGGTTATCCTGGACAGATGATCTCCAGAGGTCCCCTCCAACCCCTACCATTCTGTGATTTCTTTAGTGCTGGACAAGTGTAGAAGAACTGAGCTGCAACAGGGAGGGCATCATGACAGAGTCTGGAAGATGTTACCCTATCATTAACTGACATAGAGATTGTAACATGAACATATTATTGATGTTCATTCTGTAGGTGAATTCATCAAGACTGCTCTCTAAATAGTCCTTTTAATTCCTTCTTTCCACCCTTGTCAGAGAGCTCTTGGAAGACTCCTTACCTTAATATAGAAGTTTATGAAGAGAATGACCAGAGTGGCCATGTAGGAGGACTGGAACATGAGGCAACCAAAGGGGAATCCACATGGCTTCACAGCTGCACTGAGGGTGTGCACAATGGTGAGGAGAAACTGGATCTGTAGGGGAGGAAAAGACCATGCATCAGGATCTGCTGAGAAAGGGGGGGTGCTAAAGAACTCGGATTACAACTATGTCACTCAGTCCTGGGTGCTCATGACATCTATCCCTTTCTGAACCTGTTGGATGTGTTGTAAGGGTTAAAAAAACAATGGTGCTTTGATGAAATAAAGTAATGGGTCAGAGATGTCTAAAAATGTTTGTAGACCTAGCTGGTAACATGAAAGCTTTCTTGAATAAAAGTTGTTCTGTTTTCTAGACCACATCATGGCTTCTGGGCAGAAGCTTGAGAAAACTCTCCAGGCTCCATGCAGCAGCTTTCAAAGACTGAACAGAAAATGGAAAGCCCAGGATGGAGGGAAGAGTTCAGGTAGGCTGATCTTTCCATTAAGATGAGGAGAAATGAAACCAGAATGAGATGCAGAGGGATAACCTTGTCTCACTGGAGGGAAATCTCTTTGACTTCTCCTCAACTTCTACTCTGACCTGAGTATCTGCAGGGCTTTTTCTCTCTCACTTTCTCTCTCAGCTGCTGTGCAGTGTTTGTTATCCTCTATTAAATATGATATCACAGAGGTGACCCCAGCTTTGCTGATAGTCTCAGTTTTGGCCAGGGGCTGACTCTGTGTAAATGAAGCAGTGTCCATTTTCTAGGCAAGAGATAAAAATAATGCTATTTGATGGACTGTAGAGTTTCTGTTGTTTGATAGCAAACCTTTCTGAGCATCACTCCCTTTACTGAGTTACACTGGGCTTCACTAGAGACATATTCTGTATGACAGCTGTTCTATTTGAGTTCTAACTGGCTTAATTCTGCAAATGACAATGACTATTTCTTGACAATGACTTTCTTTTCTTTTTCTCCCCTAGTATTTTGAAGGATTTCTGGTAGTTCAAAAGGAGAGTAAAGCAGCTCCATACCAGTTGTGCCTGAGTGAGGTATTTCTTCCACCAGAGATACTTGCGCATGGAAGGGATGACTGAGAGTCCATAATAGGAATACATCAGCACATGGATAAAGCTATTCAAGGTGGGTCCAAAGAAACCTAGAAAAATCCAGCAAGGAGAACATTTTTATGCACTAAACTACTAAACAGTGAGAGAAGATATTGTTTGTGATGTTTTTTGCATGTGCTAGGTCTTCCCTTTGTGCTTATCGCTTGCTAAAAAGGTTCTCGATGTGAAGAGATGACCATGTGAGACTGGTGCAGATATCCAGAATTTCACCCCAGATCATTCACAGAATCCTAGCGTGGTGTGGGGGTTGGAAGGGACCTCTAGGGATCATCATCTAGTCCAACCTCCCTGCTGAAGTTACCCACTCACAGCAAGTTCACCTCCAGGTGAAGGAGGCTCCACAAGCTCTCTGGGCAGCCTGGGTCGGGGCTCTGGCATCCTCACAGCAGAGAAGTTCATGCTCTGATGGAACCTCCTGGGTTCCAGTTTGTGCCCATTGCCCCTTGGCCTGTCACTGGGCACCACTGAAAAGTCTGGCCCCTTTCTCTTGTTTCCCTCCCTTTAGATATTGCACAGCATGGAGCAGCTCCCCTCTGGCTCTGCTCTTCTCCAGGCTAAGCAGCCCCAGAGCTCTCAGCCTTCCCTCCTCCCAGAGATGCTCCAGTGCCCTCAGCATCTTCCTAGCCTCTGCTGGACTCCCTCCAGTAGTTCCTTGTCTCTCTTGATCATTGTGAAATATGCTGAACTCCAAATATAAGAAGGCAAAGGATACTGCTATTTCAGTAGGAAAAGTAAGCCTCCTATTGATCAGTTCTGGCTGATCAAGTAGTTCTACTAGTTGAATGAGATGTATTCTCACTTAAGGAATCATGGAATGGTTTGGGTGGGAAGGGACATTTCAAGGGCATCTAGGCCAACCTGCAGTCAGCAGGGACATCTTCAGTTAGATCAGGTTGCTCACAGCCTCCAAACAACCTGAGCTGGAATGGTTCCAGGGATGGGACATCTACCACCTCTCTAGGCAACCTCTGCCAATGCTTCACCACCCTCAGTGGAAAACATTTCTTCCTCAGATCTAGTCTAAATCTTTCCTTTTTTAGTTTCAAACCATCACCCCATGTCATTTCACAAGAGCTCCTGCTAAAAAGTCTGTTCCCATCTTTCTTCTAGTCCACCTTGAAGTACTGGAAGGCTGCAAGAAGGTGTCCTGGGAGCTTTTTCTTCTCTAGGCTGAACAATCCCAACTCTCTCAGCCTTTCCCTCACAGCAGAGGTGTTTCAGCCCTCTCTCACTTTAAACCAAACACAAACAGGTATTTGAATTAGTGATGATGTCTGAAGGATCTTGTTAAAGCAGAATGTCAGATGGGTTCTCCTCCAGCAACAGGTGACTTCTACCCCAGGGTGAAGAAGTGGAAGACAGACTTACTTTGCCCACAAGGTATCCAGTTCAGGACACACCACCAAATGTTAAACATAGTGGCATGGTGATACACATGAAGGAAGGTGATCTGGCTGCTTTTCTTTCTCAGTACAAAGAAGATAGTGTCCATGAATTCAATTACTTTGGAAAAATAATACCACCACAGCACCTTGGCTACCTGTACAAGCAAGAACAAAGGAGTAGGAGATCAATAGCTCTGCATTAAAAGGGGTTAAATATTGCTGTGCTTCATCAGGCTCTAAGACTGAATTTGCTGTCAGCTTCTTAAATAATTCAACTTTGACACTCCATACGATGGAATCAATCCTCCTGGAGAGCTGAGACACTTTATCAGTGCTCAGGATAGTTAAAAACAGTTTCTTAAAACAAAGAAGGGAAAATATCTTGACAGGTCAAGGTATTGGCTGACCTTTTCCTTGCCAATGCACAGGCAACTTCTGAGGATTGGGGGGAAAATGATATAAGTGAACCAATCTTTCTGCCCTTGAGCTCTATCTTGGAAAGGAAAGGGAATGACTGCATTAATGCATGGAATTGCAGACATGGAGAAATAGGGGTTGATGAAACTTAGGAATGAGCCAAGCTTAGCAACTCTGCAGACTTCCCAAGTTTAGAGTTGGCTTAAATCAGTTTCCAGCTAGAGCCCAACTAAAGTTATGTTTTTAGATGATTGATTAACCCCCTAATTCTCTGTTTTAATAGTCAAGCCACACTGTCTTGATCAGATTTTGATATATGGTTCTTCAAAATAATCCTTTCTAGGGCAAGGATGTCATAAAACCCCTCAGGTTCAAGATAGCACTAATAAAACCCCTCAGGTTCAAGATAGCACTAAATAAACAAGTGGCATGAGTGTAGAAAGATGGAAGGGCTGCCAGAGACACTGAGCTGCTTCTCTTTCTCACCCTGATGTCAGCTTCCCCTGCACTGTGGAGGTTCTGGCACTGCAGGTTGTATCCTCCTTCCCATGTGGCAAGGATGAGCTGGAACAGACAAGACAATTCAGTTATTTGCATTGAATTTTTGCTTCTGAATAGCTCCTGCAGGGTGGTACATGCAGTGATAGCATCAGGAGGTTTGAATGTGTGAAGAACCTCATCACAGAGATTTCTACTCTTTGGTTTCCAGTCATGTTCTACCAAACTCTGTTTGCACATGCAGGTGAGATCCCAGAGCACTGTCTTTTGGAAGAATAGCCTGAAATGTTCTACCCTCAGAAAGGTCACTAGGAAAGACACAGAACTCAAGCAGGTGAAAACTGAGAAGTGAGGACAGCATGTCCAGCTAGAATAACTGCAGGCAAAGGACAGCAAAGTCAGCTCCTCAGCTCTCCAAACAAATGATTTGACTGAGAGAGAACACCACCTGGGCATTGAACTCTCTTCATGCAAAGTTCTTGCTCAAAAAGAGCGTTTTGCTCTTGTCCTTACAATTTCACTGCTTCACACTCCACTCTCTGACCTGTTGCTGTCTAGGTGGTGTTCTTTTTATTTCCCCCCCCGTCACTTCTTCCAAATGATAGAGAAGTTTTCTATCATTTCTGTTTTCTTACTTTGTTCTTTTCCTCTTGCTTCCCTAAGGTTAAGACAATCTTTTTGTCCTAATTAAGGATTTACTGCAAAGGAAGCCTTTACCTCAAGCATCATTCCTTAAGGCTCTAGAATAATGACTTGCTTCTCTGCTTAATTGACATTCACTAACTTCTGGACAATTAATGAAGGAGGAAACAATCATTTATTACAATCTTAGAAAAAAAAAACAACAAACAACTATGTTGAAGTTGGATTTTATAGTAAAATTCCAGGACATTCCAAGTGTGGCCAGTAGGTTGAGAGAGGTTCTCCTCTCCCTCTTCTCTGCCCTAGTGAGGACATATCTGGAGTGTTGTGCTCAGTTCTGGGCTCCTCAGTTTCAAGAGAGACAAGGAACTACTGGAGAGAGTCCAGCAGAGGCTAGGAAGATGCTGAGGGGATTGGAGCATCTCTGACAGGAGGAAAGGCTGAGAGCCCTGGGGCTGCTTAGCCTGGAGAAGAGCAGAGCCAGAGAGGAGCTGCTCAATGCTGAGCACCATCTATAGGGTGAGCAGTCAAGAAGATAGGGCACAACTCTTCTCAGTGGTGCCTAGTGTCAGGGCAATGGGCACAAACTGGAACCCAGGAGCTTCCATCTGAACAGGAGGTCGAACTTCTTTGCTGTGAGGATGCCAGAGCCCTGGCTCAGGCTGCCTGGACAGCTTGTGGAGTCTCCTTCTCTGGAGAGATTCCCAAGAACCAGTGCAAGCTGCTGTGGGTGACTCTGCTTTAGCAGGGAGGTTGGACTAGATGATCTCCAGAGGTCCCTTCCAACCCCTACCATGCTGGGATTCTATGAATGACCTGGGGTGAAATTCTGAGGCATCACACCACCTCTATGCCAATGACACACACCTCTAGATCTCCTTTTTTCTAATCTGACCCAGATGGTGCCACTAGTGTCCTGGATTTCTCAGTGCCTGATCAACAAAAGGACTTGGATGAGACCTTGATGACTAGCTGAGATTTAATTTAACTAGGGCAGAGGTGATACTTACTGCTGGGGAAAGCAGCCTGAGACCATGGGAGAGCTTATGTCTTGTCTTATTAAAGAGAGAGAGAGAATCCTCACCTGAGTAACTGCACAATTCAGAGATCAGCATTGGTCTCCTTTATTTTCAGTTTTAATGTATTATTGGAGCTGGGACAGTTTTAGCCCTGCAGTGAACTTCAAACCTTCTCTTGGCCTCAGGCTGCATCCCTGGAGTGTGGTTTGTGACTTGATTTACACGTGAAATCATTCTAAAGACCTGGTTGCTTTTCACAGCAAGCTCACAGTTGGGACTTTTAGGCAGAGAGGAAAGGCACAAGTGAAGCTCCTACAAGTTTGGATTGTCCACATGGTAGAAGTAGTTGAGCCTTGTTTTTCTCATGGAATCTATAGTTGTGGCCAGGAGCCCATGGAGCAAGGCAGAGATGCCAGCTCAAACCTCTGTAGGTCACTCCATGAAATCAAGGACATCCTTCAGGCAAAACTTCTCATGCCTGAGGTCACTTTTTCAAGCCAAGGCAGAAAATGTTTTGTGCTTTGTTTTTTTTTGTCTTGTAGCAGTTTTGTATTTTAGGGCCACAAGGGATGGATGTTAACCTCTAATATTAAAAGTACCTCAGTTATCCCAAGGCTGAGAATGGGGAGCTCCTAAATAATGTCAAAATAGTGACTTTTGGCTTCTGCCTTCTGTGGAGGTCAAGACACATCTCTGCTGAGGAGCACAGACTCCTCTGCTGTTGCAAAATTGTCAGATGTAGTCAAACTTCTCTTCTGGTTCTGGAATTGAGTCTGATTGCTGAAGTCCTTGGAAAATAATCAGTGTGACTAGGCTGATCAGAGAGGTTGTGGAGTCTCCTTCTCTGGAGAGATTCCAAACCCACCTGGAAGTGATCTTGGGCTACCCTGGTCTAGGTGACCTTGCTTTAGCAAGAAGATTGGACTAGATGATCTCCAGGAGTCCCTTTCAACCCTCAGCATGCTGGGATTCTGGGATGTGACTGTAGCTCAGGAAGAACACTAAAACCATGCTGAGATCTAAGCTGAGAAGGTCCTGTCCAATTACTAAAGGATTTCTCTTGACCTCAGCTTTGGTTAGGAAAGCAAACTCTCTGTTGCCAACATAGTTCTGCTCAAACCTGTCTACTGCTGCCTTGCCTGGCAGAGCACTTACCTCTATGAGCATGTACAAGGAGAGCAGAGTAATCCCAAGGTTATAGACAATGAGGTAAGCCCTGAGGGAGAAAGGAGGTCTGTTCTTCATGAACTTGTTGCCCAGCCATATGCAGAGTAGATATGCTCCAGTAAGGAAAAAGGTGGGAAGGTAAGAGTCCAAAAGGAACCATCCTCTAACCCTGGGATCTGAAAAGAAACAGATGGAGCAAGGAATTAAGAAGGCTGTGGTGCAAAGTGTGGTTGAAATGAGGTAGATGACATAGTGAAGGGGTCAGAAGGATCTGCCATGCTTTGTTCACGAGAGCTCTCCATGCCCTTGACCTCCTCTAACCTTCATATTAATTCAGCTAATGAGGGCTGAAAGCTTCTTGGAATTCCCTAATAGTTAAGGTCACTGAATTCTCATTTTAACAAGAAAGAGAACAAAAAGAAAACATTCCTGTATGCTTTTAAAATGTTAATATTTTAACTTAATATTTGGTTATCATAGCTCAATTACGATTGAATTATCATAGCTCAATCATTCTTAAATCAATCTGCTCAGTAGACAGCTTGTAAATGGTATTAAATACAAAGTATACATGTAAAGTTGCCAACTCATACGTTATTTTCTTTCTGCATTTGCAGAAGGTCTATCACTGGCTCAAAAACCTTTCTACAAGGGGAGGATTCTCAAAAAAACTCTTAAATAAGAAAAACAAAATGGCAAACATTTACTTTGATGGTTAGCCAAGATAATTGGCAAGTTTCTCACCCTTTCTGGCCCATTTTGCCTGGTCTTGAAATGAAATATTAAGGTCAAATCCTGCTTGCCTTCTTCACACAAGTAATCCCATTGGCAGTAATCAGATAGCTCAGTGTGTATGAGCAAAGCCTAATCCCATCTCTCAGCTGCAGACACCACTTGGTTGCCCTGTGATCTTCTGGATGTGAAAGGAGCATGTTTTCTTTCTGTTTTTCTTTTTCTAGAGTTAATTTTTCACAGCAACAACCTTCAGACATTTATCTCTGAGAAGAGTAAGGTGTATGTTATCACAATTTATGGAGTAAAGTAAAGGAATAAGCTAGGAGAAGCTGTTGTGCAGATCCCAGGAGTTTTCTGCTGTTAGAAACTGTTCTTATTTTAAGTAAATTATGGCAAAAATTGTAAAAGAAAAAAGGTATTCACAGTGCAGGAAGAAACTACTTTATGGGGTTTTCTTGGGCCTGTGTTGAATTTGACAAGGAGCAGGCAATGGATGAGGTGCAAAACCAACTGCACCCAAGCATTTCACAACCTGCTGTAATTTCTCCTGTGTTATATATTTCTGAGCGAAGAATAACCAGAAAGAATAAAAGAGAGATTTTAAGTGAATTAGAGTAATCTGCTTAGGAACAAAGCTGTGAACATCAGCTTTCTCTCCTTACCATCTCCCACAACTTCCCCCCTTGCTTCCATCCCAGTAACACTCATCTCTTGGATTCCAGCTCATCTGCCACCTCTTAAGATCACCTCAACATGAGAGCAAAACACTTCCAACAACCCTTTTCAAGTTCACACAGCATCTGATTTTGAGACCAAGGCAGTGAATAAAGGCACAGTGTAGATATTCTGGACTACAGCAGCAGAAGGAGCAGATGCCCATGAGCTCTGGTTGCAATGTGAATAAGCTCATTCATGGTCAACTGGCCTTAATGTGCCAGACCCTTGAGGTGAGATTTCGGCTTCTTTTGGAATGAGTGCTAGACCTCCCAGGCTTTAATCAGTGAGGTTTAGAAATATTAAGTTCTTCTTTCACCTTCAACATAATTTGTGATTTGTTTTAATTTGTATTACAGATCCTGTCAGTCATAACAAAAATCTCTTGGCTCTCTGTAAGTGTTGATAGATTTCTGACAATATAGACAATTTCTTACAATAACGGGCAACGGGTTTCTTACAAATGTTGCAAACACTGATTTTGCCTAGTCTGCTTTTATTAATGTGAAATGATTGCTTCTATTTATTAGATTGGTTTTTTTTAGTTGTTAATCTAGCTAGGTAATATTTCCTACAGGTGTTCTAAGTGAAACAACTTACCTCGAGGTCCAAACATATAGTCCACAAATGCATTTACTTCCCTGTCAAAAGCTTTCAGGTGCTCCTAAAAAAGATGAAAAGGATAGATAATGAAGTCATTATCCCATGGCTCACAGACAATGCAATATAAAAAAGGAAAAATCAAGAAAAAGGCAAAAAGCAGGTTATGCTCAAGTATTTCCAGAGCACAGAGCATCAAGCCTACTGAACAAATGACAGCAAAAAAACCCTAAACAAACAAAAAAGAACCAATAAAATCAACCAAAAAAACCCCTAAAACCTCTTTAAGAGTTGAATTGAGGGCAGACTGTTGTCTAGATGATAACAGAGGTCTCATTACTGAAAAACTATGCCCAAACTAGAACACTTCAGGAAGGTTTTACAACTGAAAAATACTTAGTTCCACAGCAAACCCATCTCTGATGGGTGTTATCTTTATTCTAGTAAAGATGCTTTTGTGGGTGGTTTTTTTTTTTTCCCTGCTTTTCATGTCAAGAGGAGTTGGTAATTCCTTTGGTAAGTACTTGCGTTCTTGCACCAACTCTATTCACACTCTTTTTCAGCATGATGCTCTAAAGGGCCATGGCAGAATTTGATGACCAGGATGGGATCTCCATTAGATATCATACTGATGGAAGCCTATTTAACCTAAAGTGTTTGAAGGCCCATACTAAGACCATAAACCATCTTGTCCAGGAGCTGCTTTTTGCTGCTGGCGCTGCCCTTGTTGCCCATACAGAAGTAGCTCTGCNAGAGGAGATACAAGGACTTCCTGAAACAACAGCTCAGCCTTGGCCATATTGATCCCCTGAATTGCTCTCCTCTGGCCTCCACTCAGGAGCTCTGCACACACACTATTTGTAATGCTGCGGATGTTTTGGAGCAGGCACGCAGGATCACTCTGGAGGAGAAAAGACAGCATAGAAAGAATCGTGTCTTGCAGATTATACCTCCTAAGGAGTCCTTCTGCTATGCCTTTTGCAACCACTCTTGTCTGTCCCAAATTGGCCTTTGCAGCCAGCAGCGCTTGGAAAAAGCATGGATGGAGCCCTCCCCAGATCTTTGTTCGCAAAGCCTAGCCATGGTGATGATGACCATGAATGTGCCTGGTTGCATGTAGATTCGTGCCAGGACATCAGCTAGATACATCAACTTTTCTCTCAAAGAAGGAAACCATTTGAGATATCTCTAAGTCAGGCACTGAGGTCCTAAGAGCATCCTGCAGGAGAACCCAGACCTCCCTGAAGGAAGTTCAGGCCATGGAGGAGCGTAGATCCACACTCCCACCCAACTTGGTGTCAGCTGCAAAATACACCAAGGTTGCTTTTTTTTTTTTTGGCAGAGGTTATTGTTTTCATTGATCCAGCTTGTGACAGTTGACCTCTTACACCTAGCCAGGATGAGCAGATAACATGCTGAGTTGATGAGCCAGTCTAAAGTTAAATCTATCTCCTTATAAATGGGCTTAAATGACACACTGAGGATTTGTACCAGCTGCCAGACCTCCTCAGGTCTAGCTTAATTAGCACTAGGTTAATTCAGGGCCTGGTTTGGTAATTTGAGAGTAAACCATGTTCCCAAGCACCACATCCATACATTTTTTGGAGCACTTCCAGGGATGGTGATCCCAAGCAGCCTGTGCCAATGCCTAGTAACTGTGGTAGACTCTATCAATGAAGGAATTTGAGTTGGAAGGCTAAAGATCAATGTGTGTTTCATGGGTTTCCTTCTGTTGTACAGGACATTGCTCTGGGTATTAGCAATACTGTACTCTGGCAAGATTTTGGATAGATTTGTGGGAGATCTATTGACCTCCACTTAGGTTATCTGAGCAAATCAAATCATCCAAATGGAAAGATAAGGAGGGAGTATAAAGCCAATGATAACTAAGTCATTTAGAGCTCTCTTAATATTGAAGTTTAACTGTTTTTGCAACAGAAATGGCAATAAGTAGCAAGTGAATGACTGTTTATCATGCTGATTGTACTTAAGACACTATTTCAAGGCCAGCAGGTATAGATAAAAAGAATTACTACTTATTCTATGCTTAGATATCTTTGTTAGTGTTGGTCTGCACTGAGACCAATGTCTACTAGTTTCATAGGTCTGGTAAAAGCAGCCTAAACTATGCTAAAACGATGTACATGCTATTTAAAACAGTGAAGGTATCAAAATACCTTTGGCTTCCTCTTACATTTCTCTTTGCTTTTCTCTTTCACAGGAAACTGTAGGAACTCCAGGAGAGAAAGATGATGTTCTTCTGCTCAGCAAATGATTTCAAAGCCTTCAAGAAGGTGCAGAGGAAAGGGAGGCTCAGAGGTTTTGTCTCAGGTGATGCTACCTGCAAGAAGTTTCTATGTTTTCAGTGGCTTCCTCAAGAAGAATATTGGCTAGCAATGTCTGAGAGGAAGCAGGAGTGGAAGGATGTGAAGTTGGGTAAGTATGGACACAGTTACCAGAGGTTTTATCTTCACTTTGGGGCTTAACTTGGAGCAATGGATGAGAAAGGCTGAGGGAGTTGGGGTTGTTCTGGATTGAGGACTGTAGTGTTTGTGCCTGTTAGTGTTTGAAAAGAAGGACTACAGGATGTTGTGCTGTGCTGGTGGAGAAACTTCTTTCCTGGGAGGGTGCCAAAGCACTGGCCCAGGCTGTCCAGAGAGGTTGTGGAGTCTTCTTCTCTGGAGAGATTCCCAACCCACCTGGAGGTGATCCTTTAACAGATTGAGAGTTGTGGACAGTATACATTTAAGTAGTGGTAGTCTTGAAATCATCTCTACTTTTCCTTGGAGTAAAAGCAGGCAAGTGGTCTTAAACATCCTCTGTGGTAGGGAAGGGGGAGGCTGCTGTCACCATCATAAGATAAATTGCTTTTTCAAAATTAATCAGCACTTTGGGTTGCTTTTTTAAGTACAAGGAAAAAGACTTTGGAAGGTTTCTGCATTACTGTTGCATGGGTTAGAATGAAAGCTATTTAAGAGCCCATTAATATTTACTTGGTTTCCCCAAATCTATTCATAATTGAAGTACTTGAAAGCATTCAGCCTATTATTACCCATTTTTCAGTCTTTTATCTTGTCCAAGGCTGAGTGTCATGTTGTCTCCAGGATGAGAAATTGCCTTTCAAGACTCACTGCTGGAAGGATTTCCCTTGTACAATTTTTTTTGCTCTATCCTTTACAATCATATTAAGGAACTGCTCAAATAATACATGGCAACTGCAGAGCTCCAAGTAGAACTTGTCTGGCCTTAAAAGAAGAGGGGAAAGGAAGGGTGGCTGCTGAGGGCCAGTTTGGAGCTTGGTCAGTCCTGTCCACACTCCTCACAGCAATCTCTCTAGAATTTCAAACTGAAACTGTCCCCAGAACAGGTCAGTGCAATCCTTTGAAAAGTAATCCTGCTCAGTTCTACCTGCTCCAGAGGGGGAACACCAGCTTAACTTGTAATTAAAGGAGATTTCTCTCGGGAGACCTCAGATGTGGCCTGGCAGTTCCCAGGAAAAGAGTAGCAATTATTGGACCTCATTTTATCTTTGTTCTGATGTAAAATGACAGCATGACCTGAGATGGGGCAGAATTCCTGGTGGGGATGATGTGACAAGAAAGAAAGGATGTAAGGAAACAAAGGAAATTACAGAATCATTAAGGGAAGAAGAGACTTTTAGGATCATCAACCTATCACCACCATGCCACTAAACCATGTCCCTAAGTACCACATCTGTGTGATTTTTGAACCCCTCCAGGGATGGTGACTTCAACACCTCCCTGGGCACCTTGGGTCAATGCCTAACAAGTCTTTCTATGAAGAAATTTTTCCTAATATCCAATCTAAACCTCTTCTGGTGCAAGTTGAGACAATTTCCTCTTGTCCTTTCGCTTGTTACCTGGGAGATGAGGTTGATCCCCACCTCACTCCAACCTCCTTTCAGGGAGTTGTAGAGAGGAAGAAGGTCTCCACTCAGCCTCCTCTTCCTCAGGCTAAACAACCCCATTTCCCTCATTAACTCCTCTAAGACTTATTCTCCAGCCCTTCACCAGCTTTGTTGCTATTCTCTGGCCACACTCCAATAGTGAGGGACCCAAAACTGAACACAAATTAGATACAAATGAAAGAGCAGATCAAAATCCTGCCTGCTTCTAGCAGCTTGAGGGAATAAATCACTTTCCCAGGCAAAGCATCAGCCCTTGAGACCTGGTCCTGGCTTGAGTAAGAGATTTTCTTTGGAGCAGGAAGGTCCTTAAGTTACAAGCAAAGAACCTCAATGAGTGGGGTTGTTTTATTAGAGTAAGGTTAATTCTGTTCCAGTTGATTCTTTAAAGGTCTGTTCAGCTCTTGTTGACTTTACAAGGGGTTGAGAAGCCAGATCAGTATCAGAATGAATTTTGCATTAGCTCAGCACACTTAGTTCCAAACAACTGGGCTTGGATGTCTCACCAAACATCATGAAGGAGCAGTGCTATCACTTCTCACTATTAGAAGAGCTAGCCAGGCAGCTGCACTTTGAGAAGCATGGATAAATAATTCCACCATGAGAAGCATGGATAAATAATTCCAGCAGAGCAAGGGAGAAACTTTTATCCTTTTAAGGCTATGGATTAACCAAGTGATTTGGGATTTGGAACAGACTAATCCCCCCAAAATGTGCATCTACCCAACAGATGCCACCTGTGCAACTACTCAATTTCTTTGCAGCAAGAAGCTTGCATCCTAAATTTAGACCCGGATGATGAATAAATAAGACAGGGTGCAGGTGAAATGCTAGGGGAGAATTACAGCAGCACCTCTGCAAGGCAGCTCAGTTTTCTCCTTAGTGCTGCATCTTGATAACTGTGTTTTCCTCGCTACCGGCAGACAGATTTTGTGTGGCTGCTGAGGAGGTGGTTTTTGGAAGTTAGTGTAATGCCTGCAGGGCTTTCTTGTGTAGTGTTTGGCCATTGTTTTTTTTCTGGAGAGAAAAAAGGCAATTGAGACAAAGAGACAACATGTCCTTTCTAGCCCTGTAGTAAGCTCCTTGTTCTCTGCTGCAGCATCAAGATCAGAGATGAATGAGAGATCCTAAGGCTCTGCACAGGATCTCCTGGCTTGGTGGACAATGAGCCTTAAAATAAATAAATAATTAAATCTGACCCCAAAAGCAAAAGCTTTGGGTTTTCCCACAATCCTGGCAGCAAGAAGACAAAGGGCACTCTATGCTGAAGAAGTAGGTTTCTTGGTTGAAGTCCCAGATGTCTGCGACGTTAACATTGTGTCCCCACAGAGAGGGGGATTAATGTGCAAGGGACTGCCTGCCCCTCCTGCTAGAGGCAGGGAGGATCAAAAAAGGATTTGCTGGAGTGTGTTCCCTGATGGAGGTTCTCCCTGGCTGAATGGTTTTGTCCTGAATTGCTTCAGCATCTTATAGTGGTGCTGCAGGATGCTCGTGGGCTGGGCATGGAGGGGGATGAGGCAGGAGCCTGAGAGCAATTCTGCTTGGCTGTAATTCCTTGGTGGAAAACTGTACCTATAAACATTTAGTCCAGCTGGGTGAACTTCCTTCCCAAAGGACATCTACTCTGATCTATTTATAGAGGCAGAGGTTGATATAGATATATCTATTTACCTATATATTTACACAATCTGTATACCCTGCTCAAATGACTGAATTATACAAAGTTTTTACTGAATTATAAAACAGGACATATTCCCATTGCTTTGCTACATGGGAATGGACCTGGAAAAAAGCAGGAGATTGACAAGGGAGTGGGTTCTCTTGTTTTGCAGTCATTTGCTGCCCAAACACATCCACCCTTTCCTATTTATTAGGGTTGTAAGGAGAAAGAAAAGGCTGGAAGAGGAGGAGGTAGCCTGCTGCTGTGGATTAGAGAGTCCAGATCCCAGCTTCTAAGGTTTCAGCCTTAATCTTCCAACACATGCAAAGCCTTTCCATTTCACTTTGAGGTCATTAGCCACACACAGAACAGTCTAACTGCTGTGTGAGGAATGAAAGTACAGAACTGGGTACAAGAGACTTTTCAGTTAGCTAGTTAGGAGTAAAATTCCCTTTAGGAAACCAGCCTGAGGCTTTTAGGTCAAAATATCTGCTTAAAGTCTAAAATCTGGACATTAAAATCAACCAGATTTCAAGCTTATGAGTTTTAATAGATGCTTATCTCTTGATTTATTGTTTGATGCTGAGTATCATTTATAAGTATTTGCTGATTTAAAGAACAAAAATAAAACCATAACACTCCTGAAGGATGAGCATGTCCCAATATCTAATATGGAAAGAGAACATGACTCTAGGAACCCTTCAGATCCTCAGTGGGCTTGCTGGGCTTGCAATACCTTTTGTGTCCTGCTGATTATATCCAGCATTAGAAGATTGGCTTTCTGGGTAGAGGCTTTCCTCACAGCTTGCTTCATCATTTGGGGAGATCATCTGAGAGGATCAGCCTAAGCTGACCTGTAACATCAAGTGTCATCAACACTGGGAATTTCCAGTTGGAGCACAGTGATTACCACACTGCTGCTTTAATGGTTAATTAATTCTTAGAGCAAAGAGCCAGGAGGAAGATAGAGATCATGTGGAAAAATATTGGTTCTTTCAATGGTTAAGTAGCAGTGCCCTGTAGTGGAGAGATAATGGACAGGAGGTGCTGGCAAGGGCAACTTGAAGTGTCTGAGACTTGATCTACATCACAGGCACTGATCAGGTACCTTTTACCAGCAAATAAATATTCTCCAGAGCTCAAGTTTCTAACAAAGGAAGCAGATGCTCCAAGTCTCTTTGTTTTTATTCCTGTTCCCAAGAAGGAGAAGCATCACTTCTTACTTGGCATCAAATGTAACTATTGGAAGAGATGACAATTTCTTACGAGTAAATGTAATCAATAAAAGGACAAGTTAGAAGCAGCTTTGATGGCACCTGCAGCTGATTTAATTATCAGTATAGATATCCTTACAGATAAAATGGGAAGCTTCTATCCTCATTTATTTTAAGGGGAGAAAAGCTAACTAGCAGACACAGGATAATTATTTGCCAGACAAATGTGTTGTCTTTCAGGAGTGGCAAAAAGTAAGGATGGTCTATCTAGTTGTTAGGGATCAGAGAATGAAGGTGTTGCAGGCAAAAAGAGCAGCAACAAGAGACTTTCCCCTGGGAAACAAACTACAGCAAGAATTCCACATCTCTCTTGAAGTCTGTGTGAGCTGTAAAGGAGCAAATGTGTGACAGCCATGAGAGCTAAGTAAAAGAGAAGAACTGCAAGTATTCCTAGTTTGGAAGAGAAATCTCTCTACTGGAAAGGATTTCTTTTAGGATGATGCTAAGAAAGAAACCAGGAGGTGATGTCTAAAGATGTCTTTTTGGTACTTCTCCAAGCTAGGTGTGAGCATTGTGTGATTTGAGGGCATGAATTGAACACTTCCTTCATTCTGACTGTGCATCTTTCTCCTTTGAGTTTAGACTCAGTTAGCTGCACTATTAACTTGAAGATCTGCTCAGCTGGAGGTTGATCAAAATAGATCCCAGCCTGGTTTATTGAAAGAGTTGGGCTTGTTCAGCCTGGAGAAGAGAAGGCTCCAGGGAGACCTTCTTGCAGCCTTTCAGTACTTCAAAGGGCATAGAAGAAAGCTGGGGAGCTGATTTTGGGGAGGAGAATTGAACTTTCTTAGGTATCTCAAATGAAATAAGGTGTCTGCTATTTGGAGAGTGATGATAACTGCTGAAGTTGAAGTCACCTGGATGACATCTCTCATTTCTGCTTTCAGCAGCAAATAGGAGGTGGGAAGGAGAAAGGAACCTGTAAACACTTTTCTCCTCTGAACTGGGTTTTATATGCTTCTTTTCTGAGGTCTTTGGGTTTTCTTTTGCTTCCACAAAGTTGCAATGCTGATTGAAGAGATGGTTTTTGTCTGGCTTGATGCCTAACTTTCTGTCACTATTAAAAGACACATTTCGTGGCATGGTGGTGATAGGTAGATGGTTGCACTTGATGACTTCAGAGGTCTCTTCCAACCTTAATGATTCTGTGCTCTCAGAAAGAAGTCCAGTCAAGGCAAGAAGGTATTCTAAAAGTAAGAAGGGCTGCTTTCAAGATTTTAAGCCACAGTTCAGTCTCTGGTGTAACAGCAAAGTAACACTGAGATGCTGCTGTAGGAAGGAATGGAGTCCTAGGAGCTGAGAGGATAGATGCAGCTGTTCCTATAAAGCCTTGCATGGGTTATTTTTCATACTAGACAAGCTTCTAAATTTGGGGAGGAGGGGAATTTTGAGCAGCCAACCAGTGCAAATTGATTAAGCTACTTAGCCCATGAAGAGGCTTGAATGACAAGCATATAAAGATGAATATAGACTTCATGGGTTTTCCCCTTGGAATGGGGTATAGAAAAACCCTGAAGAAATGAAACTGTGTGGATAATAAAACCCCACAAATCCCAACTTGTAGCAGATGTAGAACTTGCATGGCCTCACACCTAACCTTTTACACTGCAATAGAAGCTAGCTGCAGCCAGCAATTGGAGAGAAAGTGAGCATGGATGGCATGATTCAGAGCTGCCAATTCCCTGACATGGAAATCACCCTCAGCACCTTTGCCAACCATTTATTCCTTGCCAGTTTGAAGCCACTTTGCTTTTGGTTTTGGAATGGTTTGATCCATGCTCCCAGAAAAAAGCAAGAAACAAAGCAGTTGGTTCAAGGTGGCTGTGCAAATGCAGGTGTAATATAGGGAAAGGAAGACAGAGGATCTGCTGTGTGTTTTCCAAAGTGTGACTTGAGAACATAAAAACAACTGAAAAGCAAAATATCTTCTTGTTCTGTTAACTGGTCCTTAATTATTTCGTGTTGGTTTTTGTTGTTTCTTAAATCTTTGAGGGCAAAAACCTGGATTTCCAACGCTAATTCCTGGTTCAGACTTTAATCCTGATGAAAGAAGACTGGGTGAGGAAAGGAAAGGAAATGATTTACAAGTTTAATAAGGAAGACAAAAGGAGAGTATGGAAATTCTTTTACATCTTCTCCTCCAAAATAGTTCTAAATTGACCTCTCCAAAAACTTTCAGTCAGATGAATGAACTCCAAGAACTGTATGGGATCCCCATAATAGAGCAGAGTCTGCTGGCACAGGGCTAAGAGGGTCCAGGAATTAAATAGCTCCCATCCTTGGTTAACCCCAACAGTATCCTAGAGTTTAATCCATGTATAACTGGAATTTGAAAGCTCAAACCTCTTAAACCCATTATACCATGGAAACATTCAGACTGCTGCTGCTCTCAGAGCCAAAGAAAATGCTAATTACTGCAGCACGGTGAGGCCTTAATGACACCAAATGTCTGTAAACTGCACCAGTTATTGTCCCCCAGGGGAAATAAAAGTAACTGTGGGTAACTTAGCCACCTCACTTCCCACTTCTATTCCTTGCTGTGTTTGTTTTTCATATAATGACACAGAAGATGAAATGTTTCTTGATTTATTTCCATATCTGTCCTTTTTTTGTGTGTGTGGGGGGGAATCAAAGTAGCTCTTAATAGTGATGAAAATAACCTTTGTTTTTTTATCCTTTAATTACATACTCATTCACACAGCAAGTTCTGCCATAGAGGGTTTGATGTCCTTCAGTTTGGGACATATGACCTTTACTGTTTTGTCTTGGGCAATTTTGACTGAGGAAGAGGAAATGCAATGCAGTTTCAAGTTGTCTAGCTGGGAGAACTTAGTCTTTTTTGAATGCTTTCAGGATCCATGCCAAATTCCTAATATTCAACCTAAACCTTCCCTTGGTGCAACTTGGGGTTCTTTACTCTTGTCCTATCACTTGTTTCCTGGGAGAAGAGACCAAGCCCAGCCTTGCTCCAACCTCCTTTCAGGGAGCTGCAGAGAGTGAGAAAGTCTCCTTCTTCTCCAGACTAAACAACCTCAGCTGCTCCTCACAAGACTTGTGCTCCTGCAGGTTTGTTTCCCAACTTTTAATTGAGTTGGAGGTTCAATTTTGAAGTTTTTGCATCTATTTCACTGTTCTCTTGATGACAATCAGGAAATTCCATTAAACTAAATGAATATAACATCCCTTGCCTGATGAACAAGAGTCTGCTTCTTTTCCCAGGTCAGCCTGCTTGTAATGAAGATGCAATGATCAGCCTCAAAGAACCAGAGGATCTTTCTGGAGATAAAAGGGATCAACATCAAGACCAGCATGCAGGTTTTGATAAGGAGGTATCTATGCCTCATGATGCAAATGAAACACTGGCATTTGGGTTTTAATCATGTTCTTGAAGTTCTGTGCAAGTGCTTATGTCCTTTAGTCTCTTTATATGCAGTTTCTGAGCAGAATAACCTCATTGCCTATTAATTATATATTACTTGGCACAGCCCTGACTTGCTGCTGTGGTTCTGGCTGCCAAAATCTGCTACCTTTTCCCTTGTTGGCAGTGGGTGCTGGAGTACTGGTTTCTATGTCAGCCATGGATTTGGGTTGGATGGATCTCTGCCTACTGAAAACGTTCTCTCCCAGTTCATGTGTCAGTGTTCAGGGGCTGGAACATTGTCTGGGTAATACTCATTTTCAGGAGGTGCTCAGGGCAATTGACAAATACTCATGGAAAAAGAGGCAAGGTTTTCTTCTGCCTACTGCCAACGAAGAAAAAAGAGATTTATTGCTCTCTAGAGCCTTTTCTCTATGTCCTTCAATTAATGTATGCCAAGATCAGGCATTATGTGCTGATATGGTGGGCATGATGCTTATGGAGTATTGTGTCCAGTTCTGGGCTCTCTAGGTCAAGGGAGACAAAGAACTGCTGGAGAGAGTCAGGAGGAGGCTACAGAGATGCTGAGGGCACTGGAGCATCTCTGGCAGGAGGAAAGGCTGAGAGCCCTGGGGCTGCTTAGCCTGGAGAAGAGCAGACTGAGAGAAGGGATCTTCTCAAGGCTGATCAATTGCTAAAGGGTGAGTGCAAAAGGATGGAGCTAGACTCTTGTCAGTGGTGCCCAGTGACAGAACAAGGGGTAATGGGCACAAACTGGAATAGAAGTTTCATCTGACCATGAGGCAAAACTTCTTTGCTGTGATGGTGCCAGAGCACTGGCCTAGGCTGCCCAGAGAGCTTGTGGAGTCTCCTTCTCTGGAGAGATTCCAGCTGGAGGTGATCCTGGGCAAGCTGCTCTGGGTGACCCAGCAGGGGAGTTGGACTAGAGGTCTCTTCCAGCCCCTGCCATGCTGTAATTCTGTGAATGCTTAGAAGAGTTAGCTATCTTCCATCATAGATTTCAGATTGGAGCAGTTATCAAAGTGTCTTAGGGAGTTAAAAAAATAGACAGGAGCTAGAATAATAATCCATGAATATATTGTTGTAGAGGTGCAGACACTAGAACCTATTAAACACATCTTTGTGCCATTCTCCTCTTTATGCCTACCCTAGTCTTACCTAGCCTCTTGGTAAGTATTAGTTGCCATGCACTGTGCAAGGTTAGAGCCTCTCCCCCTGTGTCAGAGTGGGATTTGACCCCCTGGAAAATGCCCTGACAAATCAGAACGGATAATCGGTTTAAAGTTCAAGGGTGCAGCCAAATCCTGAGCCAAGGTAATTTGACCTAGATTCTCAGAAATAAGTAGAACTGCAGTGAAACTTGCATCAATGAGAGAGAGAGAGAGAGGACTGTCCCACCCTGGTGTGGGGACACTGAGGTGGAATAATAAGGATTGAAGAGCCAGGAATGTTGTGGGAACTCTCTCAGTTGGGTCACTAGCAATGTACACTTGCTTAGTTCTATGCTGCTACAGAAAGGAAACCTAAAATACTCTCCCAGCTTTTTGAGGCCCAAACTCTGTCATTCATTTTCTCCTTCTCCATGTCCATGTGTCCTCATGCCCTCAAGCTCCAGGTCCACCAAGGTATCAACATGCTGTAACTTTTAACCCTGCACTGGCATCACTGCAACACTTGCAATCAAAAATGTAGGGGTTAGATTCAGTAGTTAATGTTCCAAGGACTCTCTTTCAAGTTTTTAGAGCCAAAGCCACCTTCAGGCTTTATACTGCTTTAAGGATTTTTCCAAATTGGCCATTTCCCCCCCCCAAAATGCCAGTGTGTATCAGTAGTAACAAGGCTTGGGGAATCTCAGTCACCCTAAGGTTACTGGAGATAGAGAGGAGCAAATCTTGCTAATAGAAATGGTGGCTTCTGGGTATTGCTGCCAGCAGTTGAGAAGGATAATTTCAAGATTAATTAAATGGCTTTAAAACCCAGAAATAATAGATGAAGGGTAGGGCTCAGGTCCCATTTGCACTAATACAAATACCACATTGCCAATGCCTGTGTTACCAATGCCTTTCTCCTTGATTTGTAGTAACATAACTGACTTTACCTCAGTCCTGGAAGGAGTCAAAATGGAATATTTGAACCAGGTTAGGCTATTTTAACTTCCTTTTCAGTTGGCTCAGCACTTCTGAGCATTTGGATGTTAGCAGCACCCAGTTACTGATAAATAATGTACATTAGCTTCTGCTACACCAGATGCCTTTGTAACTGCCTCCACTCTAAATCTCATGAGGAGGATGTTATCAATGGCTTGTTTTAACTTGGGCTTTATTTAGGGTTTTTTCATATCTATCATCCTAACTCTGAGCTGATTACAAACAGACTAAATAGGAGAAACAGATTCAGCCTGGGCAGCAAATGGAAGAGGATTCCACCTGAAAGGAGGTTGTGGTGATGTAGGGGTTGGTCTCTTCTTGCAAGTATCAAGTGATAGGACAAGAGGAAATAGCCTCAAGTTGCACCAGAGGAGGTTTAATTTGGATATTAGGAAAAGTTTCTTCCTGAAAGGTTACAGTTGGACTTCATGATCTTAAAGGTTCTTTCCAACCTAAATGATTCTAATTGATGGAAAGACTATTTGAATATATTATTGTCTCAATTGCTGGGAGGGAGAAGAGTGTGGAATTCCAAATTGATTTTTCTGCAAGCAAGGCAGATTTTACTATAAATGATTGAAGGGCATTTGAAATGAAAGCTTTTTTTGTGCTTAAACCACATGAAGGAAAAAAAAATAGGTTCTGTTGTTAATCATGTCCTAAGGCTCTGATACCACAAGCTTGGACAAGTGACCCATCCCCATTATACTTCAGTTTTAAGGCTGCAAAATACCTGTGTGATACTGTCCTACTTTGTAAGGTCAGCGTTACACTTGATGCATTTCTGTTTATAAACAGGATGAGCTCTTGGGGAAGTTACTATGAGAGCCAAGACATGATGCCCTATGGGAAAATAGTCCTTACTCCCGAAGTAGGTGACTGCATTGTTCCACTTTAGCTATCTTAAATGCTAAACTGGAATCTAAACCTCTATTGTTCATTCATTACATGGAAAAAGTGTTCCACTGCAGACTGTGTTTGATAGAGCTCTGGACCAGACTACCCAGAGAGATTGTGGAGTCTTCCTCTCAGGAGAGATTCCAAACCCTCCTGGAGGTGATCCTGGGCAACCTGCTCTGGGTGACCCTGCTTTAGCAAGGGGGTGGGACTAGATGATCACCAGAGGAGTATTCCAACCCCCACCATGCTGGGATTCTCTCTGACTAACAGGAGAGCTTCTATTAACACACCACTAGGAATAATCCCTTTATGTAACGTGCTCAAAAGCACCTCAAAAATAGAGGGGAAAAAATGCACTGGTTTGGAGCTGGGAAGGGCAGAGAGGCTGGGGACTGTATGCCTGGGGGTTAAACATCTATCCTTCCCCACGACCCGAGTTTCAGTGTCCCCTCTTGACTTCCAACAAACATTGCAGAGATGTACTTGGGCATCTCTCCTGCCCACGATACCTCACCGGGGTATTTTGGGGGAGTGGAGGAAGAGGTAGCTTAGAGCATCCCTCCCAAAATAACAAAAGCACAGCCCAAATCTAACCCGTAAGGAGCAGGGATGGAGGAGAAGGAGAGATGGCAGCAAGGCCCCGCACGGGGGTGGAGGCTTGGTTGCGGTTAGCCCCTAGGAAAGGGATGAGAGGATGGCAGGAGGGTCCGCGGGGTTGCCTCGGGCTGGGGGGTAGGCACTCACCATGGAGGCGGGAGCGGCGAGATGCTGTCCAGGGTAAGGAGCAGATCAGTTCAGCTCGGATCGGCTTGGCTTGCGTTAGGCTCCGCTCGGCTTGGCTCGGTTCGGCTCTGCGCTGCCGCCGCTGCCACCGCGCCCGCGCTATAAGGCACCGCCTCCGCCGC
>VWZO01002740.1:271623-302986 GCA_013396975.1 Bucco capensis | reverse complement strand
CCCCCGCGGCCCCCCCCCCCTCCCCGCGCCCTCTGGAGTCTACAGGGCGGGAGGGCCTCGGGGCTACAGGAGGCTACCGGGGAAAGGGATGCTGGGCTCGGCCGGGTTGTTGCCCCACCGCGGGTGGAGTGCGGTTAGGATGGGGAGGTGGCAATGAGATGGCTGAAGGGATTGAAGGTGATGTTCTGCTGCTGCCCTGAATGACTCTGGGGGTAGTGGCTAGCAGCCTTTACACAGTATCACAGTATGCCAGGGGTTGGAAGGGACCTAGAAAGATCATCTAGTCCAACTCCCCTGCCAGAGCAGANGAGAAGAGGAGGCTCAGGGGAGAGCTTCTTGCCTTCTACAACCCCCTGTAAGGAGACTGGAGTGAGGTGGGGGTTGGTCTCTTCTCTCAAGTAACAAGTGATAGGACAAGAGGAAACAGCCTCAAGTTGTGTGAAGGGAAAATTCAGGTTGGATATTAGGAACAATTTCTTCCCCAAAAGGGTTGTCAAGCCCTGGCCCAGGCTGTTCAGGGCAGTGCTGGAGTCACCATCCCTGGAGGGGTTGAAAAGCCATGGAGATGTGGTGTTAAGGGACATGATTTAGTGGAGACCTGGTAGTGTTGGGTTAACAATTGGACTTGATGATCATAAAGGTGTTTTCCAACCAAAACAATTCTATCCTTCTCTGAGTGACCTGTTTAGGAGCAGACAGGGACACTGGCTGACTACCATGATCCTGACTTGACTTTGTTCTGTTTCAGAGGGTTCAGTCTATAGCCCAGCACTCCTATTTGCAGTTGAAGTTCTCTGACCTGAAGCCCTGCCACCATGCCCAAGTGAGGGCTATGTTGACTTACCACCTAACTGTGGCATCTCCCTGGAGATCCATCTGCTAGGGAGCAACTGATAAGCAAATATTTATTTAGGTCAGTGAGGGAAGAGGCAAAAATCACACAGAACCAGGAGCTACTGACCTAGTCACAACTGGGCCACTGATAGAAACCAGAAGGTGGTCAGGCAAGAGAAGAGGCTTTGTGCCTGCTGGAGCAAGAACAAAGTTTCATGCTTTCAAAACTGATTTTTTTTGTTCTAAATGCTAATGAACTGCTTCTTTCCCCCTGGTTTTAATAAAGCAGTTTGTCATGTGAAATCTAAAGAATCTTTCTTAAAATAATAGGGGGTTTATTATTCTTTTCTAAGTGAAAACTTATCAAAAATGACATGCTCATGGATATTAAAATGATATTTCTCTTCACTATTTCAAGGTGGTCTGTAGCAACACAGGAAGAATTCATTGTGGCAGGTCCACCTCAGGAATTACAGCAGTTCAGTGTAGACAAACATGCCAGAATTTGGAAGTTCAAACAAGCAAGTCTACAGCTAGAAAAGTTTTGAAAAGGTTTGAAAATGTATCCTCTAGTTTGTTTGTTTTTTTTCCCCTGGCATGCTGAGTTCTTTCTGGAATCCCATTTTTAATAAGCTTCTTGGTTTTTGAAGCTATAATTGACTAAAGCTAAAACTTGTATCACTTGGCCAGCTGTGATCAGGTTAAACACAAACTAAGCCCCAACAAACTGGAGGAAGTATTGAACTGTGAGCAGCTGGAAGCTTTGCAGTAGTGGTGGTAACTGTTATGTTCTGGCACCCTCTTTAGGAACACAGTGACACTGCCAGGAGTGACTCTTCAAGGCTTTGCTACAACTGGAAAGGTTGATGGTTGGACTTGATGATCTTAGAGGTCTTTTCCAGCCTTAATGGTTCTATGTCTGGGGAAAGTTCTTGGCTGTAGTGACAGATGCTGTTTAGTTCTGTAGTTTGCTATTCTCTACGTTGAAATAAATCAAAGTTTCTCAGTGATTTTTCTTTCTGCTCAGTGAGGCAATTTCTGTAGTTAATATTTGGGTTTTTTCACCCAGGTGGAAATCTCTCCCTATGTTTCAATTGAAACAACCTATTCCTGAATAAAAACTCTGCCCATGGAGTGTTCTAAGTGCTAGCAGCAGCCACTCTCTGGGAGAACATGCTGGGCAGCACTGAGAAAACACTGAGCTAGAAAGTGAAATCACTGAACAGAATTAGTCCTCTTCTAGCTTAAACCAAGGCACCCTAAAATGTCACAGATAATTTACAGGAAAGAGAAAGTAGTAGTCCCCTAGCAAGAGAACTTGAACTGTAAATTATAAGCAAAAAATCAGAGAAACAGAGGAGTGTAGCTAGCATGGACCTTAAATCGAATGGAAAGAGGGAATTCTGGTTTGATTTGGTGAGAGCAAGCATATGGATGTGAATGGAGGTGATGTGCAGATGATTTTGGTTTACAGGTATCTTGAAATGAGTAGGCATGGGGCAGGCTGAATAAGCTGGGAAAAGAAATCATTTTTAGCCTCACTTTAAAGGGGGTGTTTTTTAATAATCTATAAAAGAAACACAAAGGAGAACTCAATTAGCTTTCTCTGACATCTCAGTGCAGTCGTGACATCTGCACAGGAGATGAGGCTTCTGTAGTAGTAGATTTAAACACATTTTTAGTAGCTTTACAAACAGTACTCAGTGTCTCACACTACAAAGCCCTAACCTTACTCCACTGCTAAAGGCAAAGCCTATATCAGAGTGAAGATTATCTCCCACTTATCTCATGATTCCTGGAAGATACAATTCTCTTTAGCAGAAAGGACTACCTTTGATGTCCTTACAATGTCAACAGAGGGCAGGTGGAATTTGAACCACACCGAGGTGTCTCGGAGCCTTGCTGTGCCCTTATCGACCACACGGGGGGAGGCAATGCCAAGAGGGAGAAAGAGAACTAGAGAGCAGGTGACTAAATGCCAATCACTGAGTCAAACCACATCCTGTTGGGCTCAGGGCACCAGGGGAGGTTTAGATAAGATATCAGGAAGAATTTGTTAAGCCTTGGCCCAGGCTGCCCATGAGCTTCAACAAGACTAAATGCAGGGTCCTACACCTGGGTCAGAACAATCCCCACTATCAATCTAGGCTAGGGGATGAGATGATGGAGAGCACACCTGCAGAAAAGGATTTGGGGTGCTGGTGGGTGAGAAGCTGGCCATGAGCAAACAGTGCACGCTGGCAGCCCAGAAGGCCAATGGCATCCTGGGCTGCAGCAAGAGAAGCGTGGCCAGCAGATCCAGAGAGGTGATTCTGCCACTTTACTCGGCTCTGCTGAGACCTCCTCTGGAATACTGTGTCCAGTTCTGAAGCCCTCAATACAGAAAGGACATGGAGCTGATGGAGCAGGTCCAGAGGTGGCCACGAGAATGATCTGGGGCTGAAATACCTCTCCTACGAGGACACGCTGAGGGAGCTGGGATTGTTTTACCTGGAGAAGAGAAGGCGCTGGGGGGACGACCTACTAGTGACTTTCCAGTACCTAAACGGAACTTCCAAGAAGCCCGGAGTGAAAGGACAAGGGCCAGTGGTTTTAAATTGGAGACGAGTGGATTTAGACTTGATGTTAGGAAAAAGTTCCTTACCAGGAGGGTGGTGGAACACTGGAACAGGTTGCCCAGGGAGGTGGTTGAGTTCCCATCCCTGGAGGCATTCAAGGTGAGGCTTGCCAGGGCTCTGGGCAGCCTGCTCTAGTTGGGGATGTCCCTGCCCACTGCAGGGCGTTGGACTAGATGACTTCCAGAGGTGCCTTCCAACCCAGATGATTCTGTGATGCAGTAAGGGTTACGGGGAGCCCTAAGCACCATTTTCCCGCTTCCCCCCGCGGCAGCTCCCAGCATACACCGCGTGCTGCCTTGCGTCAAGCCGCTGCGCGCCACGGCGCCGCGCTTGACGGCCCTCCCTCGTCTCTCCCGCCGCGCTTGACGGCCCGTCCCGCCGGCGGGAGCGGACGGGGCCGGTGTCGCTGCTGCCGGCTCAGCCCCGGCTTTCTCTGCTCCTCTCGTCGCCGCTAAGCTGCACCCTTCCCTAGGGCAGCGATGCGAGGTGCGGCCTCTTCCCCGTAGCCGCCGCCAGCGGGCCTTTGCCCTCATCTCAGCCCTGAGGCGGCCCCGCTGCGGGGTGACCACCAGGCCCCCACTGCCCCTCCCGTAGGGCTGAGCGGGCCCTGACGGCCTCTGGTGGGGTTCGGCCCAGCCCAGCCGAGCGGCTGCCGCGGCGGGGAGGCGTCTTGCAGGAGAGACATCCCCACACCCCCCTCCCGCTGCCGCCGCCGGCGGGGGGGAGGCGAGCGGCGCCATGTGGCAGAGCATCGGGCTGACCTTGCTGGTGATCGTGGCTACCTTGGCCTGCGTGCTGCTCTTCATGCTGTGCGGTGAGTCCTGCCCCTTCCCCTCGGTGAGGGGGGCGAGGGGATGCGGGGGGGGGAAGGCTGGCTGGCCCGGTTTTGGTGTGCAGTACTGATGGTTTCCATCTTCACCCCCACCCCCCCTATGCTTTCCCAATCTCTGGTATCTCCTCTTTGCTCAGATGAACTGAAGGAAATGAAAGGACATCATGCCCCGAGGTGCAGGGGAGCGGCTGTGGTTCGCAGCGCCCCCTTCTCTTTGTTTCCGAGTAATTTAGAACCTTGAAATGCTTCCAGAGCTTAATTCGGTGACTAATCTGAAGCTGACAGCTTTTTTTCTTTTTGGTGAAGGGACTGCTGAGCAGCCACTGTGCAGCTGGTGCATGGGGCTGAAATGCCAGTGAGTGGAAGAAGTAATCTTCCTACTGGTACCCTTCAGCTTTTGATATCTGTTTGCTAGGCTAGATTGAGAGCAGCTCTCAGGAGGTTATTCTGCTTAGATGGAGCCAAGGCTTGTAGGGGGTTTAATGCAAGGAAAAGGGTTATTTCAATGGGAGGCATGACTTGTAGGTCTGTTGGGGTTCTTGGAGGGGATCAGCAGTGTAGTGTGTGAGGTGAAATCCAGTATGAATAGTGAAATCCTTTACTCCAGTGTTCTGGGGTAATGTACATTGAAAGTGTGAAATGTGTGCATGCATCATTTAGGTAGGGAAATATAATAGCTTTGGACTGAGCTGTTAGTATCCCAAAAGAAGGGTTAGCTGAAGTAATTGCAAGGTCTTTTTCAAGTGTATTGCCTTAATAAGAGAAATCCTAGTTTACTCTTAAAAAAGAAGCTAGGATGGTGAGAGCTATGTAATAATTTCTGCCTGAAGAAACTCTTAACTAGGTTAAATCTGTCTAGCCTGAGAAAGAGCTGACTGGAGGAATGATGCTGGTTGTAAAACTGAGTGGAATGAACTAGGTGAGCGTGGAATGGTTATGAAATGTCATCCTTAGAGAGAAAGTGGAGGACTTTAAATGAAAAAGCACAGGTTTTCTCTTACACAAAGGGGAAATAAATTGCAGGCTCATTACCAAAAGAATATTTTGGATACTGAAACTTGAAAGTCCTTGGAAGAAAGGTCAACATCTTTAAGCTGTGGTAGTAATACTTAGGTAGGGAAGCTTCTGAGCTACAGGTGACTGGGACTGGAGGGAATATGAGGGTGGATTTTGTGTGCTTGCCCTGATGGTGTGCTCTTCTCCTGTGTGTGTGTGTCCTGGACTGTTGGTTAGTACAGACTAAATTATGACCTTGATAGGTACTTAGTGTAGTTTCTGTATGCTCATTAGGTGTTGGTGAAACAAGGATCACTTTTTCCAGGCCTTTCTGCTTTTGTCTGTATGTGACAAAAGGAATTGAAATGCTAAGGGTCTCTTTAACTTTGTCTGCTAACTTAAAGTCCTTGCTTCAAGAGAGCAAAAGTCATTAATAAATGACTTTATTTTTAAGTGGCTTAGTAGTTTCAAGTTCTGTAAAGCATCAGGGAATATTTGGCTTTGAATTCTTCATTGTATTTTACTTGCAACAGTATCAGAGCTTCTGAAATGATTGTTAGAAGTCCCTTTGATTTCAGAAGCACTGCCCACAGAAAGCTGACACATTCAGTGTGGGTTTTAGGGGGGATTTAAAGGGTTATCCTGTTAGAAGTGACTCAGTAGGATGTGATCGTGATTTACAGTATGGCTCTTTTTTTTCATCATGAAGCATTCACTAATTAATATTGGTCAACTTCTAGTTCTCATACCATGATTATTAATGGAAAACACTCAAGGCAAACAGTGTCAAGAGCACTGGTAAAAAAACCTCCTTCAATGTAATTGTTTATCTGTGCCAGTGAGAGGCAGTTATCCATCTTCTTCCCGACACATCTCTGTCCTTTACAGCCTGTTAGAGTCTCAGGGAGACCTGAGTGTGACAGGCTAGGAGTTAATGGCAAGACCTACACATTCAGGGACAAACTTGACACAAGAGTGACTGGCTAGAAGCTTGAGCTGATGAGAAGAGCATTTTCCAGCCATCAGATGAGAGCTATTGAAACAGCTAGATGAAAAGGACCTAGAGGGTCAAGAGCCTGAAATGCTGTAACTTGGATTTTGAGTGGCTCTGAAAAGGAATCATGGTGTGAAAGCTTGCAGAGAACAATAGGCTGAAAGTATCCAGGAGACAAATATGATGTGATAAGCTTCAAATGAAATTATTCCCCATGATTTCTCACTTTTCTAAAGTGAAAAGATGAAGCCCCCAGCTATCAGAAGTTCTTTGGCTCAGTTCTTCAGCCATGTGCAAAGCAAACCTGGATGTCTTGAATTAGGCATTTATGGCTAGAAAAGTGCTTTGAATCAATGACCTGATTTCTTTAGCTGGCTGCTTGCAACTGCTGCTTTCAGTGTTCAATCTGAATTTGGTTGGAAGCAGAGGAAGCCTTGGCAGCTAGCAACATCTCTATTAGTAAACTGGGCACATCTGACACAGAAACCATGGAGGGACTTTTGTAGTTGATACTGTTGCTGGAAAGAGTTTCTCTTGCCCAGAATCACATGTTCCTTAGTAGTCCCTTTATTTCCAAGGACATTCTTGTTGAAGTGTTTAGTAAGAGTGAGGAGACAGGCAGTCTCAGCTGAAGAGGCAATTCTACTTGAGTCAGACAAGTGTGTGTGTTTGGAGGGTTTATTTTTAACTTCCCTTCCAAGCTGGCACTGTAACTAGAGCAAGTGAAAGAGGGAAATCTTTCTGCTTTGATTACCTTACACCTAAATGTCTGTGCTACAGACTGGAAAGATCTTGTGAGCTTTCAGTTCAAGAGAGACCTGGAGCTCCTGGAATGAGCTACAAAGATGATTAGGGGCTGGAGCATCTCTCTTTTGAGGGGAGGCTTGTTTAGCCTGGAGAAGAAGAGGCTGAGAGGACATCTTCTCAGTGCTCATCAATATCTAAAGGGTGAGCTTCAGATGGATTTAAAGCATTTGTGAGAGCAGATTCACAAGTCACGGAAAGGTTTAGGGAGTGATGGAAAAGGAAATGCTTGGTGTAAGCTCTAGGAATTCATTTAGCTTAGAAAAAGCTGGCATATTAAAACTCTCCTCCACCTCTTCTCAGAGGCAGAGAAGTTACTGACATAAAAAGTCTGCAGGATGTGAAAAGTATTCCAGGAGGAAGGGGAAGGGTGGGATCTTTTGTGCTAAGCAATGCCCTGCTCTTATTGACATGACTCTGATGACAGAAGAGGAAGATAACTAGTGATGCTGTGGTTACACAAGTGCCACTTATTAGTCTCTCTTCCCTTTTCCTCACACACCCCTGCTTGGCCACACTGGGAAGTCTCTGTCTGCTGACAGCTGTGTCACTGGGAGGATGAGCTGCCCTAAAATAGGGCTCTTCAGATTTGCATAGCTCAGCAGTAGAGGCTTGAGCCAGCCCTTCTGAAGATAAGGAGCCCGTCACCTTGAATTTGGAGGATGTGGAGGATCCTGAGTCCTTGTTTTTAGATTTAACCACAGCAATCCCTTTTCTCCTGACAATGAAGACCTTTGGCTGTGCCATGGTTGTCAGCCACCTCCTGCTTGCTCTGTAGCATTGCGCTTTGGCATGTGGAGCTCCTTGCTTGCACCTTAAATGGTTGCTTCTGGATGAGGAGAACCTTGATCAAGTCAAATTGGTGTTTCTAAGACCACAGGAAGGAGTGAATGTGTTTGGGTTGAGAGGTGGCAATTAGAGGATGGGAGGTGATCAGGTTTGTTCCTCCATTTTCTGATGTGCATTGCTTGAGAGCTGAGTGTCCCTTTGTATGAAGCAACTAGCAATGCCCTCTTTCTTTTTTCTCTTGCAGGCTGGTATGTGGTTTGGCAATTGTTTTTGTCCAAATTCAAGTTCCTGAGAGAATTGATTGGTGACACAGGCTCCCAGCAGGGAGATAATGAACCTTCAGAAACTGAAGCTGAACAGGAAACTCCACCCTCACCTCAGAGAGCTCGACAGAAAGCTGCTAGGCAGAGAAGGGCACCACCAGAAGAGACAACTTAAAGTACTCCATAAGCTTCTGACTAACTGGGAATGGTTAAGCACCTCTGCACTGTGTCCTTCAGTGGTTTGATCTTACTGAAAAACTGACTTAAAGAGGTAATATTAATACCTGTGGAGCTTTACTTGTGAGCTACTATTGTAGGAGAGGTTCAGGGAGGACTTCAGCAGCAAGTCAGAGAATACTGGAAGAATGGAAGGGTGGAGAGAAAAATGCTGAGCTGCTGTAGTTCCTATCTCTGCACCCAGATTAAAAACCAGATCCTAGACCATAGGCCATTAGTCTGAACACCAGAAACATTTCAGGCTTAAAATGGTTTCTAAATGCTCTTTTCTTTCCAGCACTAAGTACAGATAGTGAAACTGAGTTTTATTTCCTTAGCTATATATGAATCTCTATTTTTTTTTTCTCCTTCAACCTTGAGAGAGTGCATGTGAACTTGCAAGAATATCCTGCTTTAGAAAGTATTCTAAAGTGGGATTTGAGGGAGATTCTTTTGTATATAAAAAGTATAAATGAAATTAAAAAAAATCAAGATGAGAGGCACATGATTGGGAGGTTTTTAATCTCCTTTTTTTTTATGAAGAAAAAGGGCAAAAAAATAAAGGAATCAGGTGGTAAAACCTTTATTCATGGTTTGGGCATAAAAAGGGTTACAGGTTAAACAACCCTGCTAGGTTTCTGTCTTTCCTGAACCTTTGACTCTAAATCCAACTGGTGTTAGAGAAGGGAGAGTGCCTGAAGTGTCAACTTTGGCTTTTGGATGCTAAGTACTTCCCTAGTTGACTTTGTACACCTTGAGATCAGATTTGTGGTTACCTGAGAGAACTTCTTTCCTGGAACCAGTTCAGGTATTTCTGACCAGTTTGGGTAGAGATCTCTGTAACACTTTGCTAGTGTTAGAGCCATGACTTTGGTACCTCAGGTTTGCTGGAGGACTTACTGATTTTTCCTGGTAATTAGCAGTTGTTCCTGTTTTGCTTTGAGAAGAAAGGGATTTGAACTCCACTTCTAGCAGCTCTGAAGACACAGGAGATCTTTGGAAAGAGGAGGAACATCTATGTATCACTTCTGTGTGTATAAGAGAGACAGCTACCAACAGCTCTTGTCCTCAACAGCTTCCCTTTTCTCTTGAGGCTTGACTTCCTGGTGGGCTTTGGCTCATTGTTCCTTCTCTAAAGGCTTCAACAGGACTACCAAAGTTGATCTTGGACTTTCAGCTGTTAAGAAGTTGAAACCTAAAACTTCCAAACTTGTGCATAAAGTGATTGGGATGTTTCAGGATTCAAATCTAGAAGCTCAGACATGACCTTCCTTTGGAGTCTAAAAGTTTGGGGGTTCTTTTTGTTTCCTAGCATGCTTCATGACAAGGTTACATTTCCAAGCATGATTAGGCATCCTTCAAACACAGCTAGAAATACTGATTGTCTCCTTCCTCTGTCCTGCCCTTAAGCAAGGGCAATACCTAATGATGGTGTTTTGGTTGTTTTTTTTTCTTTATAAGCAGTAAAATTCCCCCTTAATCTGAGCAAAATCAGATTCTGCTCCCTGCTGCTTGCCTTGCACAAGAATATTCTTAGGTCTGAGTGTCTTCTGATAGGATGAAGCTTCTAGTTTCAGCAGTGCTAACCAAATCCTGGTCCATTTGTCTTCAGAGACATCTCTAGCAGCTTTGTCTTGAGCTTTGCTGATATAAATAAAAGGGAATTTTTGTTCTACTCCTGTAGGATTTTGTCACTCTTACCTAGATGTTAGTGTCTGGAAGATGCACTAAAGGCTGATGCTTGTAGTATCCCCTCACTGAGCTAAGTAACAGTTAATCTCTGCTTCTAGTAGCTGTGAAGAAATGTGAAGTTACAGCAATCTCTGTAGCTCTAAAGACCCAAGAATCAAGACTGGAGCAAGATAAAAGGAAGGAAAAAAACCCATGTGGGTTTGAATGCTGACACTGGACATGCAATAAGCTGGATGTGGAACCTCTGAGAAGCTCATCTGCTCTAGCCAAACACCTTCCCTGCTCTCTGTAGGTCTCCATTTCACTCCCCAAAGTGATTTTCAGCCTTTTGTTTTCAACAGCTGATGCTATTTTTTTTACCATAGCTGCCAATGCCACTGCTAGTGTCTCACTAGTGATCTTAGGAGTAGCAGGCCAAAGGTTTGGAGTGTTTTTTTACACAGCTGGTCTCTTCCTTTCTGCTGAAAGAGTTTCTTTGTAGAGGTCAAAGCATGAGCTGGGTTGTGATTGCTGGCAGTCCAATAGACTCATGTCTTGAAATGGTTTTTGACCAATGTACTCCCAGGTGGCTAAGCACTTAACTCTTGAATTGACCCAATCAAGTCTGAAACCTTCTGAAGGCAACAGGTTGGTCTTGGTTTTTTTGTGTAGCAGGATCTCTTTTGAAGCCTCTTGATTGCCTTATTGTTGCAGCCATTCTCTTTTTGAATGTATTTGAGGGGTTTCTTTTTTCCCCATATCATCTCTGTTGCAGGGGCTGTGTCCTGGTGAATAAGCATTAATTAATGCATTACCTGTGTGAGGATGCAACAGTTAATTGTCACCAGACACTGCAATACAAGGCTGAACAAACACAATGTAGGCTGGTGGAAAAGCCACCAAAGCTCTTGCTGAAATGTCAGTGGTGTAACCAACTTCATTCACCTCCAACTGCATCATTTGGACTTAGTAGGGAGCCACTGAGGTTCTTGTAGTGATTCAGTGTTTGCCTGGGAGGCTAATTCTCTGCAGTTCATCCCCTAAGCACTGCTGCTCTTGCTGTTTGCAGTAAATGCCAGCTCCTCTGCTGCAATTTGTGAGCAATCTGCTGCTTAATATATCAGGTTTCACACTGAACTAGACCCACGTGGCTGTGCTTCTGGTTTGGGTTTGGAAGTGACCAGAGGAAAGAAATGGTTCAGTGTGGTCATTTTTGCTTCTTCAGTGTTACAATACTGTACCTAAAAGCTTCTGTGATTGTCTGTTTTCATCCTTAACTGTTCTTTGAACTGACTGCACCGATGAAAAATAAAGTAACCAGACTTGATATCAAGATTGGAGCTGAGTGGTTTTCTGTCTGCTGCTAGCACTGAGAACACTCCATGGGGGAAGAGTTCCTTCCAAGGCTTGGGCTGCAGAAAGGCTCTGCTTTAGACTTGCTCCTGTGCAGATCAAGGTCACTGCTACAGCTTGTGTCCCACCTTGGGCTGATGGAAGGAAGAGGAGGGGACAGGAGAGGTGACCCCTAAATGACCACGTGCCATGGATGTCATAGTCAGGATGGAGCTGAAGGATCACAAGGAGTGGCTTCTCACCACTAGATGGCATGGACCTTCAAGCTTTGTAGGGAGAGGTCCACTTCCCAGGAGAAACATTGAGCATCCATCAGGACCAATGCTGTTGAGCTCCTGTGCATTTGCTGTTGATGTTTTGAATCATTCTGCTGGTGTTTAGCAGGGTTGAGAAGCTAAAGAAGCAGCTCCTTGCTGGGGCTGAGCCTGGTTCCTGTTTGGAGCTGTGAGACATGTGGAATGCCATGTCCAGGGGGACTTAAGTGTTGCTCTGCAGCACAGGAGGGACCCTAGGCTTTGCTTAGGAAAGGAAAGTGATCTCAAAAATCGTCTAGCCCAAGAAAGGAGGTCTCAGAAGTGCCACGAAGGATCTGCTTTTCTTCCCTCTGAGCCCTGTGCTTCAGAATAAAACCAACCACAGCTCACCACAGCAGCACTCAGGGTTATAAACACACTGTGACAGCGCAGAAGCTTAGGAATGGGTTGGGTTGGGACATTTTCTCCTCAGTCTCATCACAAAGGCAAGCTGCTTGCTGGCTAGATCTCTTCCAAACCACAACTCTATGCCCTCATCATTTTCACAGCAGGGTTGTGAGGTAAAATGCCAGAGCTGGTCTAAATCCTGCTGGTTACTGAGCAAGTAAGACAAAGGTTTATGATCCTCTCAATTTAAAACCACCTCTCGAAGTTTAATATTCATACTAAATCAATAGTAATCTGATTTTAAAATACAATATGCCAGAATCCTAGCATGGTAAGGGTTGGAAGGGACCTCTGGATATCATCTAGTCCAACCCCCCTGCTAAAGGAGGGTCACCCAGAGCAGGATCTCCTCCAGGGGGGTTGGAATCTCTGCAGAGAAGGAGATTCCACAAGCTCTCTGGGCAGCCTGGGCCAGGGCTCTCTCATATTAATAATATAATACTATTATTCCACTTGAGGACAGCTTTTGTGTCACATTTGCTTTGCATTAAAGACTTAAAACCCTTGAGAAGGCCAAGAAGACACACACACAGTAGTTTGAGTTAGCCTGCTGGGGAATCTCTTCTGTGCAGGCTAAGGAGGGATTGAAGAGCCATGGAGATGTGGTACTTAGGGACATGGTTTAGTGATGACTTGACTTTAGTTGGACTTGGTGATCTTATAAATGTCTCTTGCAACCAAAATGATCCTGTGATTCTAAAGTGCAAGAGCTAGAGAACTCACTGCTGTGAGCTTTAAACCCAGATACATCTCAGCTGGTGCTAGGAACACAGCTGTGGCTTTTCTGTGCATAAAGCTTCTGCCTTCAGCTTTGTGCTTGTGGAGAAGCAGTATTGTTGGGGAGCTTGCTGAAGTCTTTTCCTGGCTGCTTGTGGTCTATTTTCTTCCTGGGAAGCCATGGGTAATGCATTCAGGTAGGAAACCAACTGTATTTCCCTTTTCTACTTGGTTCTTCTCTGTTGTGTTGCCTGCAGGCAAGAGGTTGGTGTTTTCTCCTGAAGTTGGTCCTTGTGAAGTGCTTGATGGGGTTGCTCCAAAGCTTTTTGGGTTTGCTGTGGGACAGATGCCCCAGGCTCCTGTGCTTCTGCTTTGTTAGGGCACTCTGAACAGAAGAGAGAAGTAGTCTGGAGCAGAGCTTTGTGATCAGGAGTAGAGGAGATGTAAAGGCTCCATGTGAAATACATGGATTGGGGAATCTCTCCCTTTGCCAACACACAGTCTGGAGCAGAGTCAGCTGCTGGAAAACTAGTCAGCAGCAGGAGCCTGGCTTGTATGGTGCTGCTCTGGTGTCTTGTGCTGGTCTCCATGTGTGTGCTTTGCTTTCCACCATTAGCAGGGTTGTTGGCTTGTGAGTATCTTGATGCTTCCCTGGCCTGCCAATGAGCACAGTGCCCCAATAGTTGCCTGTTTACTCCTGGACAGCTGGGTTGTTCCTTGCTGTTAGAAGGCTTTGCTTGTGTCTTTAGATAAAAGGTTGAGGATAAGCTCTTTTGAGAGTTTAGTCCTCAATTTAGTGAAGGTGATGCATAAACACAGTAGAAGTGGAATATCTGGTTTGCAGTTGTATCATCCTCATCCTCACAGGAGGGAAAAAAAGATAGATACAAATGGGGTGATGAACATGTGCTAGTGGGGGAGAAGGAGCCAGAGTGGGGGGGAAATCTTGTCACAGTGTTTCAAAGTAGTGAAAGGAAGAAAACTCCCTTTGCCAGGAAATCATGTGGAAAGCCACACTTGAATGCTCTTCAATTCCATATAGCTCCTTCAGCCTTCCTTGGGGATTCAACCCTTCCTTTGGCACAAAGGACACCTGCTCTGCATCTGACACGCACCTTCCCTGGCAAGCAGTAGCTAACACTGTTTTTGCTCCCTTCCAGCCAAGCAGGGATGTGTGTGTGCAGCATTGCTTATTGAAGGGGAGCTGAACATCACCTAGACCACCATCTCTGGCTCCTTAAGATGTTCCTGTCCTGTTTCTCTATGCCCTGCAGATTGCACACACTCCTCCTCGTTTATCCAAACTTCATTTCTCTTTGAAATGCAGCAGGAAGAAAAGCCAAGTGAGTGAACTTCTCCCCTTCTGGAATGCAAGTTGATTCCAGGTACCTGTTACCAGCTCAAATCACCTCCTGAGCTAAAAGGCTTTTGGGTGGGCTGCTCCTACCATCAGCCCTCATAAAAAACAAGGCACAGGGTGGAAAAAAGATCAGTAAAAGTCCATATCTTTCTTTGTCATGTTTATGGCTTTTTTTCTCTTTAACTGGGAAGGAAGCCAGACTTGAAGCACTGCATGGGAGAAATGCCCTGGAGCTTTCTACCTGCACTAGAACTTGATGATCTACTTGGATTCCTTTCTGCAAGACAATCCAAAGCCAGAGCAGGCTTTTTGAACTTTCTTTTCCATTCCTCTCTGCTCTCCTCTTCTGTTTCTTCTTCTCTGGAACCTTCATTTAACTATGCCCAAGTCTGCCTTCCGATAAATAGCTCCTGGGACTTTGCTTCTGCATCTTGCTGGTGGCCAGTGGGGCTGAGTAGTTCTGGCTGCAGTGTTGAGCAGGAGAAAGCTGGATTAGGAGGAAGAACCTCTTGAATTTGCTTTCCTGCAGCTTTCAAGAGAAGAGGTCTGCTCATTTTTCCTGTAATTAGGGGAAATTACATAGAAAGAGCAAAAAAACCTCTCCCTGATCTTAGGAGACAAAACCCGAGGCTACAGTATGGTGTTTCCATCCCTCCCCTAGCTGAGGGAAGCTGGTAACTCTTGTGGGCCCCAGCTCACTCCAACCTTCATTCAGGGAGTTGGAGAGAGTGAGAAGGTCTCCTCTGAGTCTCCTTTTCTCCAGCCTAAGAAGAGAAAGGAAGCATTTTTCTAGTGGATATGAATTAGGATTTACTTAGTATCTGGAGTGAGGAGCCAAGTGTGCTCTGTATTTGCTACTGGCCAGCAATCAGTTCACATTGGCAGCACAGAGGCAGGCCCAGGCTTCTCTCTCCTCCTTGCATACTCAAGGTGTTTGACAGGAGGTAAGGGAACAGTGCAAGGGGAAAAGAACCTTCTGGGCAAGACTTAAAGCCCTGTGACTGTTTCAGATAGGATCCACAAGGAAGATACTTCTCCCCTTGGCAGGTTGGGGTGCTCTTACTTGAATTTTCATATGCTGAGAGAACTCTGAAGACAAGAAAAAAGGAATGCCCAATGTTGCTCTTTTTTATATAAAAAAAGGTAGTAATTTAATGATTCAAAACTGACTCTCTACATGGTAACAAAAACTGTAGTACAGGCTTGCAAGAAAGGTTTTCCTTTGGAAAGTACAAACTAGCAACATAACCACTAAACACTTTTTTTCACTTTCTAAGAATACACAGTGGGGAAAATAAAAACAAATGGACAAGGAAAACCAAGAGAATCCCAAGCAACACTAGGACACAAGAGGTTCAGGTGGATTGCTCCTGGATGTTGTGCTGGAGCTGCTTCTGGACCAGCTGAGTTTGTGCTGGAATGTTCTACAGCCCTTGGAAGAGATATTGTGCTAGCTAAGAGTTGTCTTTGCTCTGAGACAATACCTTAAGGCTGCAAGATTTGCTGAAATGGTTTTGGTGTTCCAAGACCCCAAATCCCATTTCAAGAAGGCATCTGTATGGTTACAAACAGGAAAAGCAAGAAGTGAGGCTGTGTTTTAGGTGCTCCTTGACCTCCCACCTGTATATTTCCCAGCCATCCTCTTGCTGATGTCAACCCTCAGAAGACATCAAGGGAGGACAACCAGGAATTATGCCAAGGAGAGTAGTTTTTCTGCTTTCAAACTGCCAGAATCACTTAGGATTTACCTGAGCTGCTGCTCACTTGGAAGCACAGCTTTCAGTCTGAGACCCACAGGTCTTCTATGACTTCTTTTGAGGGTGCTCACAAGAGGGAACAGATCAAGGTGACACTTGGTTTGGAGCAGCCACTATGCATGACATCTCTCAAGGGGTCTTACCACTCTGCTAACTCCTTTTGAAGGGTCTAAATTGACTAGGACTGAGCAGGACTGTGAGTACTTTCCTGATGGAATGGCCTCATTAAAACAGGAAGGAATTTTTGGCAATTGTGTAGTGGGGAAGGAACAGCATCTATGCAATAGAATTTGGGGGGAAAAAGCCCAATAGCTGAATGGAAGTCACAACTGTAAGAGATGCAATTAAATAAATCCCAAGGGTATGTCCTAGAAAAATAAGTGCTATTTCTTCATTAAATGGTGTATATGCTAGAGAGATGCTGAAATAGGTTATTTAGGATTAAACTGTCATCTTTCCAGATAAACTGCAATGTGTATGTCAGCCCTTCTGGAAGGGACTTGGTGTTTTGAGCTGTGGCTCATCTGCAGCCTCAAAGATATAAGCTAAATAGCTCCTGGGATGCTCTCAGGATAACTCTCAGGACCAATAAGGCTTTCAAACCTGACTCTTCAATTTAATTGCCAATGCAAGTACCTTCAAGGTAGACATCAACTCTCAGTTATTAGAAACAGCAAAATCTTTGAGGATATAGGATCTGAAAGATAGATGAGTTTGCCTTCCTCCTGAGAAGGTTCTGTTTCTTCTGTGGCCCTACAATGCTCTTCTCCCATGTGCTGTGCTCCTTGCTTGTTGTAGTTGTGCATTTCTGCCACTCAGAATGCTTCAATGCTGTACATCATGGAGTGAGGTCAAGAGGAGAGGGAAAAATTTCCTGGGGTTAACCTCTAGGAAGTGATTTCTAAGGAGGGGATGGAGTTCTATGAGAACCATTACTGCATGGATTGCTACAAAGAGGTTTCAGGTCCATGTGCCAAGATGGAGATGGAATGAAACAAGAAGAGTGCAGCATCCAGTTAACAAATAGACTGAGGAGATGGGCAGTGTCTACAGAAGATCCTCACTGCTCACCCAACAGGTCCTTTTTAAGGTGCTTAATTGATGTTTTAGGGAATGGAGCAACATATACATATATATATATGCAGTGTACACAAACCTAGATGTCTATCTGAAACATCATACAGAACCAGATAAGATTCCCAGATCCCTGATTTCATTAGATTCTCTAATGTATAAAAAAAATGTATTTAAAATATTTCATTAAAAAAAAATCTAAAAAGAAACCAAGGCCAAAAGATAACATTTACATGAAAAAAATAGCTCCAGTTTGTTTGCTTTTGTGGTTTTGCTGCTCCAAGGATGGGATTCTTCTGGCTGTCAGAAGGATGGCACCTGGAGCAAAAGGGAGAGGTTGATTCCTCTGGCTTTCAGAAGGATGCCATCTGGAGCAAGGAGACTTTGAACAACTGTGCATGATGAGAGAGCTCAGTGACTCTGTCCACCATCTTCTGCAGAGCTGCTGTGTTGGGGTAATGCAAGGCAGCAGTCTTGGTAGCCAGCACAATGTTCTTCAGAAGTTCACACAGCTGGTTGCTGGAGTTCCTCACTTTGTTACGGATGTCCTGAGTTGTCACTTGCCTTGTCAGCGTGTCCCCAATGAAGACAAGTTTGTGGGCACTGAGGATGACAAACTTGCTGTGAGCCACGAAGATGCGAGGAGGCTGAGAGGCGTTGAGGCAACTGAAGAAGGCGTCGATGGCATTGAGGAGGGAGTTGAAGTGAGTCTCACACTGGTCAGAGTAGAAGAGAAGGAGCTGGCTGTCATAGGAGGTGGCAGTGCTGTTGGCAATCTGGAGAGCTTGAGGTGGTTTCCACTTGGAGATGTCATTCTCTACTGGTTTTGTGATCTCTTGCTCCAGCCGTTGAAACTGGTGGAGCTGAAAAGCAAAGGCAAAGTCTCTCTTCAGCTCATCAGCACAGAATCATCAAGGTTGGAAGAGACCTCTAAGATCAGCAAGTCCAACCATCAACCTGTCACCCCCATGCTACCAAACCATGGCCCTAAGTAGAACATCTCTATGTTTCTTAAACCCCTCCAGGGATGGTGACTCCAGCACCTCCCTGGGCAGCCTGGGCCAAGACTTAACACCCCTTGCAGGGAAGAAATTCCTCCTGACATCCAATCTAAACCTCTCCTGGTGGAGGTTAATCTTAATCTTCCTGATGTTATGCATCACAATTTCACCTCACGCCTGAAGACACTCCAAGTATCCTAGGTTGACCTGATCACAGAATGGTTGTGGTTGGAAGGGACCACCAGAGGTCATCTAGGCCAACCTCCTTGCTCTAGCAAGGTCACCTCCAGCACATTACTCAGGACTGTATCCAAGTGGGTTTGGAAATCTCTCCAGAGAAGGTGACTCCACAAGCTCCCTGGGCAGCCTGGGCCAGTGCTCTGACAGCAAAGAAGTTCTTCAGTATCTCTGTTTTCTAAGATGTGTTGTGCATTGTGGCAAAAAAGATAATGAGTCTCTTTAATTGAGATGGTTGGAAATGGTTTTCAAGGGGAAGGCTTCTACCTGCCACAGGAGATGGGGTTCTAAACACTTTCCATTCTCAAGTGGCGACAAGGAAATGAAGAGGGCAGAGGTGTTGAGCTCCAGAAGAGCTACACTGCAGGAAATACTGAGATTTCTTTGGCATAAGCAACCACTGACACAATGCACCTCAAAAGAAGAGGTTTATGATGCCATTTCCCCCTTGGAGCATGACACTGCATGTCCTTGTCCTTTGCCTTGAGAAATCCATTAATGCCTGGCACAAAACCCACTTGGAAAGAAACTACCTAGGAGCTGCTCATTAGGCAAGACCTCATAGCTGTTGTTTTCATCAGCTAGCACCTGGGACTTGCCAACTTTCCACCTCACAGCCGTGATGGACAGTCCTAAGGGAAGAGCCCCATCCTGCTTTCTTTGCCCAGGAGAAGGAATGCTGCATTTCAGTGGGATTCAACATACCTGATGGTGCTCTAGCTCCATTTTGCTCTGCTTGATGATGTTCTCTTTTTCCAGCAGCTCCTTCTGTTGCCTTTCAAACTCTTCTTTCCCCTGTTTTACATTAACAGAAGACATTATGTTAAATCAAAACTGTTCCCTGAGCTCATTGACAACTCCTAGATGAAATAAGAAGCTTCTCTGTGGTGGGTTTTTTACCACTAAGAGCAGGGAGAAGAAAGAGGCAGTGTGGCAGAGCAAAAGGCTATCACTGTTATGTATGCAACAGTCTTGTTTGAGAGGAAGAAATCACCCTCCTGAAATGACTCTTGACATCTATTAGAGTGACAATCTGATTGCTACTTTCCTGCAAAACCCACAGGCAACTCTTACTTAGAATCATTTTGGTTAGAAGAGACCTTTCAGATCAAGTCCAACCCTTACGCCAGCACTGGCAGGTCCCCACTAAATCATGTCCCTCAGCAGCACATCTCCATGGCTTTTCAATCCCTGCAGGGATGGTAACTCCACCACTTTCTCGAGCATCCTGTGCCAGGGCTTGACAACACTTTTGATGAAGAAATCTTTCCTAATATGCACCCTAAATCTCCCCTTGGCCTTGTGCAGAGAAGGTGTTGGGGCTACCTACCTGCAGGTGAACATAATCATAGTCATCCATCCAGCTCTTCTCTGAGCTCTCACTGGAGCTACTGTGAGGAGGTTGGCCTTTACTCAGGAGTGGAGGAAAGGAACTGCAGTGGTTCTGTGCTTTCTCCCTGGGATGCTGCACCTGGGGATTGTCATAGACATAGTCAGGAGTATTCATGATGTTCTCTGGGATGGCTTTGAAACGTGAGCTGCTGAGTGCCTGCTTGAAGAGCACCTCTGCATTGACACTGATTGTAGTGGTCAGCTGCTTGGCATCATCTGGCACTGTCCTTGCCACCATAACAAACCTATCCAGGTCATCACACTTGTTCTGCAGCCTGTTGACAGCTAGAACATTCAAAGACCAGTTGTAGCTGTTCAAGTCATGAGTGGTTTGGGTAAGGATCTGGTGAGAGTCTTCCAGCCTTTGTACCTCTCTCCTCATTTTGTTGAGGAGGCTGAACTCAGCCAGGCAGGAAGCATTGGCTGCTGAGCCTTTGGCAAACTGGAGATAGTCCAGGAGTGACTGCTCCACCTTGTCCACAGCAGTGTGGATTTCATTGATGTGTTTCTCCATGTACCCATAGGATCTCCAGTCTGCTGTAATGAAGGCCAGGAGGTTATTGACAGCTGTCTCCACCATCTGCTGGAGGTGATAGAGCCTCTCTATAGCAGTGTCTGGATCAAGGTGTAGTCTTTTGTCCTGTGCAGTTGATGCTGAGAGAGAAGAGTCTTTTGATGTTGTTGAAGATGTGGACATGTTACTCCTTGTGCTTCCTGTGCTGGAGAAGGACAACCTATTGATGCCATCAGTCACATCCTGGAAGCCTTTAGTGTCTTGGCTGACTGGTGGTGGCACATCATAGACACCTTCTCCTCCTTCTGGGATGAGACTCTCACTGAGTCCTGTCTGTGCTCCTGGGAATGCAATTCCCCTTGGGGTATCATAGACATCTTTTTGAGGTGGAATTTGCTGGCCAAGAAAATGGTTTTGATGGTTCATGGGGATGTCATAAACACTCTGCTTCTGTGGCACTCCTTCTGGCAATAAAAGGCTCTCAGGAGAAAACTTGTGAAGCTCTTTGCCAGGTGCTTTGGTGATGGGAGGAGGAATATCATACACTCCTTCTGCTCTTACACTGTGGCCTACTGGAGAGGAGAACTCCTGCAAGTTTTCCCTCAGGCCTGTATCATCTCTGCATGCAGCTGGAGGTGTAGCATAGACCTGAAAAATCACAGAAAGCAAACCATGAAACCTTGGGCTAGAAGAGCAAAGTATTTTACATCTTCCAATGGCCTAGAAAATCCTGGGATGGAAAAGCTGCCACTGGAGTCAGACACTTCTCTTGAGTTTGAGCATCCTTTTTAGCATCTCACTTTTGGACACTCAGCAGGAGCAAAATCCAGAAAGGCAGCCAAATTTTACTACTTTTAACAGCCTAAAACCCTAAGGAAATCTTTATAGGGCTGAAGCTCCCTTTCTCCCTTTCTTTGAAGCTCATCCATGAAGTCTTGTTTAAATATGTCTTTGGGCACACAGGAAAATCCAGGATCTTGTGGAAACAGCATCCTACTTACCCCTTTGGCAGGTGGTATGTCATAGACTCCTGAAGCTTTGGCTTCTCCCATGGGAACTGGAGGTGCAGGCCCCTTCACTGAGGTGGGGGGAATGTCATAGATCTAAAGGAAGAATACATTGGGTTACAGAAACAAGTCACCTCAGGAAAGCTTTCACTTCAGAGGAGTTTTCTTGCTTCCTCTGTTTCCTCTCAAACAGCCTGAAGATGATCAGAGATCTCTTCAGCTTGCTTTCAGATGGGAGAGCTGCTTGGATTTGCTTGGACAGCCAGGAGGAAAGGCACTTTGCTAGGTCCCCTCTGTGTGGACAGTAGGCTGGAGAGATGAAGTCACAGCTGACTTCCAGCCCAAGAGGGAAATCCAAGCCAGTCTATTATTACTGAAGCAAGTCCTGCAAGCATCTGCTCTAGATGTCTGTGGTCCTGGGGACTGAATGCTGAGGGTGTTCCCCAGAAAAGAGCTGTGTTTGGAGTTCAGTGACATGGTGCAAGTAGATCTGTGGTGCAAACAACTCCCTGCATAGCAGCTGCTCATCTAAGGTGAGAATTTTACCCTCCCCGAGTGAATTCCTGTCAACTAGGCAACAACAAAGGCAGGCTAAAATTGTTCCCAGGCAGCAAGTTGATTCTGTTTAAACATATTCTTTGATCAAAACACAGAAAACAAATGGGATTTTTTGTGGTTGGTGTGCTGCCAAATCTTAGTCAACATCAAATGCAACTTTGAAATCACTTCAGGGCTCTGTGCATCAGCCACAGCATCTAATGAAAAGCTAGCTGTTCCCTCAAAGGAGCAAAGAACTTGCTCTGCTCCTAAACCTCAGCTAGAAATTCATCACCTTTTGTGCCCTGTCAGTGCTGTTGGCAGCTTTATTGGTGCTTACCCCTTGGAGAGGGCGAGCAGGAGGGATATCATAGGCATCCTTCTGGTATTTGGAAGGGAATTCATAAACATAACCTTGGCCTGACCTCACTGGAGTGATTACCTGTGGGAGAAAAGAGAAAACATAAGGATCTTGGCACATTCTCTCTGTGGATAAACAACCCATTCCTATCAACCTTGAAGCTTGAGGTGGCAGTAACACAAGCCTAGATATGCTTCAGACAGCTGAACACCACAAAATGACTGTTAGCACCTACAAATGCACCAGCTTCTCCTTCCAGATCAGTTCTACCAGGCTCTTCTCTGGTTCTCATGCATAGATCGCTTAGGGCCATGGTTTAGTGGTATGGTAGTGAGAGGTATGGTTGGATTTGATGATCTTAGAGGTCTCTTGCAACCTTCAATGATTCTCCAGCAGATCTAAGAGGGCTTGCTCCCTTCTTCTCAGGAGGTGATGCTTACACCACTGAGATCAAGGCTAGGTACACGTTGATCCTGCTGAGGTGCTGAGTGTCCTCACTTATTGACACTGGCTTGAAATACTATGTTCAGGCTCTGGAAGTCTACATCTTGCTTTGTGGAGGTATTTCCCACCTGCTCCGGTGAGACAAAGACAAGGCAGTTACTACCCAGTAGTAACTTCTGATTTGGGCTATTCCCCCCATAAATGAACTTGCTGCTTGCTGCTGAATGGGATGCTCAGCCCTTTCAACCCACTCTGGAACCACTTTCTCTGGGTTTTGAACCTTTGATTTTGAAGGTGGACTTCAGAAGGAAGGAGAAAAGTTTCCCTTCTCCCCTTTCTGGGATTCTCAGCCCTGTCTGGTACTTAGGAATTTCTTTCCTAACAAATGTCACTGAACTTCAGACCTCCTAAGGATTCTTTAGCCTTTCACCTCTTCTCTTTGAAGAATGCTTATGGTCAATCTGACTTTCAATAAGCCTGCATTGCAAAGCAGCAATTTTCCTTGTTTCCAGATGCTGCTCCCACAAACTAGCTAACCCAACCTTCCCCAAACATTATTAACCACTTAATCCATGCACAGCAAACTCATGGGGACCAGCTCTGGCTCTGGGGAAACATGTGAGGAGTCTGCTGCAAAACAAAGAGAGCTGAGCAGAAAGTTTGTTGTGTTCTTGCTGAAGATCACCCTCCTCTTCCAAAAGCAATTCCTTGGGTCTTTTCCATGCCAATGGCATGTTCCTAACCAAGCAAAAAAAGCTGAATCTGCATGTGCTTTGCAAAACAGCCATTCCTGTGGTTCATCAAATCCCTTTTCCTTAAATATAAGGCAGAAAAAACAACAACATTCTCTTTCTTCTAGGTTTAAAATGGATGTTAGGCTGCAATAGAGAACATTCCAAACTAGAGCAACAACAAGACAGTTGCTGTGCACACCACTGGAGTTTACATTGTTTGCCAAGGACAAAGAATGAATAAACCTAGTGAAGGCAACACAATGACTCTGAATTTATAGCAGCACTGGGGAGGGCAGAACTCAGCCTGTTCTCATGAGCAGCAGTGCCTGAGCTGGAGAAAGAGGGGAAATAACCTTTGCTGAGTTCTACAGGTGAGAGAACTGAGGCAGAGGTATGTGGCATCCCTGTAACAACTTTTCCCACCCAAACCACAGGCAGACAGAGGAGCTGGAAAGGGCAACTTGCTATTTCAGCAGGGCAAGGGAGGTTCTCCTCCCCCTCTACGCTGCCTTAGTGAGGATATGCCAGGTGTAGTGTGTCCAGTTCTGGCTTCCTCAGTTCAAGAGTGACAAGGAGCTACTGGAGAGAGTCCAGCAGAGGCTAGGAAGATGCTGAGGGCACTGGAGCATCTCTAGCAGGAGGAAAGGCTGAGAGCCCTGGGGCTGCTTAGCCTGGAGAAGAGCAGAGCCAGAGGGGAGCTGTTTAATCCTAATCAATATCTAGAGGGTAGAGATTAAGAGGCTGGGGCCAGACTCTTTTTGTTGATGCCCAGCAACAGGTCAAGGGGCAATGGGCACAAACCACAACAGAAGTTTCATCTAAACATGAGGAAAAACTTGTTTGCTGTGAGAGTACCAAAGCCCGAGCCCAGGCTGCCCAGAGAGCTTGTGGAGTCTCCTTCTCTGGAGAGATTCTAACCCCAGCTGGAGGTGATCCTGCTTTAGCAGGGGAGACTGGATTAGATGATGCTCTCCTTTTCCACCCCATGGGTAACCTTCAACAGCTGATGAGCTATTGCCACCAACTGCTGCTAATCTCAGCTGTCAGTCCTATGTCTATTAAAATCAGCTGAAGCTTATCCCAGGAGGAATCTTGGCCTCCAGGAGATCAAGTGATGCTGCATAAAAGGGGGCTGTTACTTAGAGGAAAATTGACTGAAAATGTAAGTAAAAAGCATGTTTGTTTGTTTTGTAAAGTGTGTTTTCTTGTAACTGTAATACAAAGCTCTAATTGGTAGCATTTTCTTAGGTAGATAAGTAATAGATACCTGGGTCCTCTCAGGCTTGTAAGGAGAATGAAACAGCCAAAGAGAAGATGGGGGGGATTATAAGAGAGAGAGAACAATGGGAATAAACCCTAATCCCTATTCTCTTCAACTCCTAGTTCTTTGGAAGGCAGTGGCAGGAGTCCCTGAATGATGCTGGATCAGGTAGGGAGCTTCCTTTTGGCTCTTCTCTCTGTTCTGCTGAATGTACTTAAGAAGATATATGTGTTTTGGGAGAGGTTCTTTGGCTGAGCTGAGCTCTAACAAGGTTGTGTTTAAAGAAAAGAGCCTTGAAGGTCATTTGGGCACTTGAAAGAACCTGATTAGCTGCCTAAAAACTCTGTCCTTTCTATGGAAAGCTTTTCCTCTTGTGCCTTTTGCAAGCTACTCCAAGATTTCCTATGACTGATAATGAACTTCCTGACAGTGCTACCTGTTGTATCACTCAGTATTGTCTGCTGGGATGGGGGGGGAAAGGGCAAAAAATGGTTTTATGAAACAGTACCTGTGACTTACTTGCTCTATATGATGCCACACAACATGTTTCCCAGCTGTCAGTGAGTAAAGGTTGGGGTTTCATACTTATATGTGCTAAAGATACTCACTCATAGCAATATTTGGCTTTGTAAATTGCTAGAGGTCTTAGGATTACCATAAAACAACACTTTGTTTTAACTTACATAATGTATGAAGATCAGGCCAAAAGAAAATGCTCTAGCAGAGTAACTTCTGCCAAGATTGAACTGCTGGAGAGCTTTTGCTCAAGGCTCACAAGCTGAAACTGAGAGGAGGAAGCCTATAGAGGTTAAGCCTTTAGTTACACCAGGCTGATAGCTGCAACAAGGAGTTGTTTCTAGTGCTCTGAGGCCAAATATTTCTGCAAGGCAAGTGGAAATGCTCAGCAATGGTTGTGTTTTCTCTCCTGGGCTGAGTTATCAGCTCTGCTGTGTGGTTGAAATGTGGTGCCAACACATTTGGTGACTCTACTTGTCTTTGATGAGGTGTTCCCCAGTGGGTTTTTCTGAGAAGTAAGACTCAAGATGTGTGAAGATAAAGATATGTGACAAATACTACCCTGAAACAATTGTTTCCACCTTCCAAATACTTGCTTATTATCTCCTATGCTCTATATCCATTTCTTGTCCAAGACCTATCCTTCTGAATCCTACCTGCTTGGTCAGCTGCTGGTGTGACCTTTCCCATTAAGCAGGGCCCCAAAAGCAGATTCATTATACAAATTTTTGGTTCTGTGTTATTCCTACATTTAAAGTGCAGGTTGATTTGTCTTTACAAGCAATTTCTTTTGAACCTATGAAGTTAGAATGGGGTTGGAAATGACAGGGCTGTGTATTTAGTGTACCAAACAGTGCTGACTACCATGGCTTGGGCTCATGGTGTTGAGTTTTTGCTTGCTGCTAGTGTTTATGATCACAAACCAAATGCAGGTCCAAGAGTCTCTCTCTCTCACACAGATCTTATTGAATAAGCAGTACAAGACACACAAAAAAGCTCAACATTTTTTTGTCCCCGTGACAAGATTTTACTGCTTGTTTTCTTTCTTTTAATGATGCTTTCATGACCTGATCCTGCTCTTTCCCTCACATCAACTCTAGGGCTTCCTGCCAGTTGTGTTAAGAGCAATATTTCTGCTTGCTTCAGTGGAACAGGCTTGCTAAGGGCTAGTTGCTAGCTGTTGGTGGAATCAATTTTGCTTACAAAAATCGCATCAAAGTGTCAAATCACCACTTCTGAGGGAGTTCCCATTGCTTTTGAGAGGAAGAGAATAAGAAAGAGGAGCCAAATACACCCATTATTATTACATTAACAGCATTTTCAAGTGGAAAAGAGGATCCTTGCCTGCTACTCATGCTCTGGGTTTTCCCAGTGCCAGTGCCATCCCCATGACAATTACTTATTTTCAGACACAGTGACATCACCACTTCTGCATGTATTGGCCAACAGGGCTAGTGAGCTGACACATTACAGTACTGCTGATAGAACAGGCATGTGCTCTGAAACCAATGGCTGTGGCTGCATCTTCTGGAGAAACAAAATCCTCATGTTATTCTGTGGTAAGTTCATCTAGTGGAGAAATAAGCTTACTTGAGAAGCTAAGAGATGAGATCTGAGTTTTGATTAAGGAGAAATGTGTGGCAAAATGAAGCACCTCAGCATTTTGGGCTCTTGCCCATGAGAGAGAGTTGAAGCAGTGTTTTGGTTTGGTCATCTCACTCTCTTTTAGGCTTTCCACTCTAAAAAGGTTGGCACATGAAGAACCAGTTGGCAAACGTGCACTTGTGTTTTGTTTTCAGTGCTGGTAATGCTCTGTCTGTCTCTTCTCAGAGAGAAGCCTAGTTTCAGGTTTGGTGAACTGGCATTTCCCAGTGGGCAAAAAACCCAGAAGCATTGCCAAAGAGTTACCATCCCAAGAGTGCTCTTGGAGGTAGATTGGAGCAGAAACAATGGAGTTGTCCCCAAATCATTTTGGTTTGGAACCATTTTGCTCTGAGAGAAGGAGGCAAAGAAAACCTTCCATCAGGAAGAAGTTCCATTTACTTTGATTTGAAGAGGTTTTCTGGCTCTGTTTCTGCCAGGGTTTCTCAAGGCAGCTGTACAGACAAGTGCTGCTATTAACTGGTGTTTAGATGAGCATAGCTCACTTTGGCAAGGTGAGGGAAGATCTAGGCACCTTTAAAAGAGATCTAAACTCCATCCCCTCTGGCTCTGCTCTTCTCCAGGCTAAGCAGCCCCAAGGCTCTCAGCCTTTCCTCCTCAGAGAGATGCTTCCCATTGTAGCCTCCACTGGACTCTCTCCAGTAGTTCCTTGTCTCTCTGGAACTGGGGAGCCCAGAACTGGACACTGTACTCCAGATGTGGCCTCACTAGGGCAGAGTAGAGGGAGAGAACCTCTCTTGACCTGCTGGCCACACTCTTTTTAATGCACACCAGGATAGCAGGTTAGTGTGTGTTCAGATGGAACCACAGGTCCAGTTCCATTTCTAACCACCAAGACAAGAGTCTACAAGCTTCTATTTTCCCTTCTATTATTCTTTTGTAGCTAAGTTTTGATCCTGCACTTGTGCAGGCAGATTTGTATCCCTCAGGGACCTCAGTTGCTGGATGAGATTGCAGGACTAGCTTTTTTTTCCCCCCTCCTTGATACCATAGGAGGGGGAAAAAAATTTGCATGCCTCTGGTCTACAAATAGAACTGATTAAAGAGAGCTCTGTGCTTGGGGAGCAAGAGGGAGTAATGCTGAGCTCATATGTTTGCTCAGTCTAATAAAATGCAGGCTTTTGCTTCAAATACTTCTCTCCTGATCACATCAGTGACTAACTACTGCTTTACCCTGAGCTTGTGGCTGAGGGTTTCTTCCTTCAGTGGTTTTTGTAGAGATTGCTGAGGAGAGATGAACTGCACAGGCTTCTTAATTTTTTTCTCAGTAAAATGACTTTTCTCTTCACATGGAAAGTCACAAGTGAAACTCCTGAGTCACAGGAAAAGGCTGCGTGCTGGTTTGATCATTGAGCTTGCATTGAATTGGAGGGAAGTTCATGTTTTAGGGCACGCTCTGTGAAGCAGAGCACTGAATGGTGGGAGGTCTGTGTTACAGATCTGCTGTGTGCTCAGCACTTCTCACACCTGAAGCAGTGTGATACAAAACCCCTGAAGTAGAATTTGTCCTGTGAAAGCAGAAGAGAGGCACTCTGAGCTGATTGTTGGAGTTATTTCAGTAAGCCATAGCACAGGAAATTGTGGTATTTCAGACTTTGAGGGGAAATGGGGACATTATTCTCTCTTGGAATGTAAATATATCTTGCAAGCAACCTATAAAATAGTAGATATGCTGCTGTTCTTTTGGATGACAAGACAGAGCTGTCCCACAACATGACTTTTGTTTAATGTAGGTCTTTTCATACCTCATAAATGGGAAAATAGGCAATAGGCTTCTTTGTGGAACAAACCATTATATGAAGCCATTAATTTCTTCCTAGCTATAGACTGGACTTGTTTAATTGGGAAGGAAAAACATCATAATGTGGTTAATTGGCTTCTGCTCCTGAAAGCTGTGCCAGAAGCATCAGGGTGGTGCTGCTGCTTGTGGGGTAGGGTTTCCACTTTCTCAGGGATTCAACCAACATGACTCTACCAGAAAATAATGCCTAGGGAATTAGGGTTGTTCTCTTAGCTGGCTTTTACCCAAAGCTCTTGCTTAAAAGCAGTGAAGCCTTGAAGAAGGTGGAGATTGCAGGATGATGGTGGTGGGGTGTGAAACCCTTGAGCTGTCAAGGGCATGGTTACACTTGGAAAGAAGCCAGGGATGCTTATATGTGACTATGAGTTCCTTCCCTCTCTTCTGCTTTAGCCACTTGGGAAAGGTGGAGGAATCTGAGTGTTTCCTGAGCTGAGAAGTTCCAGCTCAGAATAACAAACAAAAAAAGCTGATGTTTTCCAAGGTGGAATGAATCTCTCTTTGCCTGAGTTAGTCTGTGCTGCAGCCTCTTGCCAGGTCAAACTGCCTCATCTTCTGCTTTGTGCTGATTTCCCTTGGTCAGAAGTTCTCCTGAAAGCTACTGGTTCTTGCAGAAAGCTTTCAGAATGTCTCAAAACTCTTTTGCCAACAAGCCAATGTTTACCTTTCATTATTTTTCTGGCCAATGCTATTTTCAGGCAGGCAGAGGCAGCACAACAAATTAGTTAAAAGGAACCTTGGACAAGAAAAAAAAGAGTGTTTAAATGATGGTGCTGATCTCTTTAACACATAGCTTTCTCTCATTTAAAGCTTATGTGTGAAGTAATGATTCATCACAGATGTAAAAGAGATTTGACAGCACCTTTCCCAAAGGATGTTCTCAAAGCAGTCTGGACAGAATGAGCTCCCTCATAATTACACCACATATTTTGCAGATGAGATTGCTGAGGTGCAATAAAACCACCAACTCAAGACTGTGCAGAAGCCTCTGGCAAGGATAAACCTCAGGTTTCCTGAAGGTTGGATTGGTCTGAAGCTTCCTTTTTGCTGGGAGTCAATTTGAAGGCAGAGCACAGGAAGAAGGAATAAATCCTAAGCTAGAGCTTTCCTATCAGCCACTTCACATTTAGGGGTGTAACTGGTTTTGGTGACTAAACTTGCAGCACTGCTAGAAAAGCTTGGGGCTAACCAAAGCTAATTTTTACCACCCCCACCATTATCTCTGTCATTTGTAGGGTGAGTTTTAGAAGGTGCTGTTTCTATCTGATAGAAGGAGCTCTGTTGTCAACAACTAGCTTGGCCAGAATCAATTCATCACTCTAATTACCTGCCTGAGGACTCCCTTTTTGACTTGCTTTTTGCCTTTCTGTTGAAGGAGGAGATGATTTACTGTTGCTTGAGGCTAGACAATTGCTGCCTGACAGCAATTCCTAAGCTGTGCCTGTAAAACTTGTAGGGCAGCCAAACCACAAGTTTGCACAAAGAAAATGGGAAAACTTGTACAGGAATGGAGAGAAACTGCTGCTGGGCCTGCTTAGAATGGTGTCTAGAGGACACAAGCTTCTCTGGCTACTGCTATGGAAGGGAGAAGGCTTACATGTAGCATAACCTCACAGCAAAACCCTTCAGTGGCCTTAATATTGCCCAAATCAGCTGTTTCTGCTGAGTTAAGAAGGCAGAAAGTGCTTCCTACCCTTCATGAGACTTTTCTTTTCCAAAGGCAAATAGTTGCAGTAAAAAAAGCAGCTCTGCAAGGTTAGGATGATGAAGGAAGGAGTACATTTTACCTCAGACTCCTTCTTTCATGCCAGCCCTACAGTTCTCTCTCATCTACCATGGTTTCAACCCCAGTGGGCTCCATTTATGAGCAATTCCAAAGGACTAAAGACTTATTTGCCTGTGATCAAAGCAGGATGTTGCCAGGAGGTTTCCCATCTAGCAAGCTTGCCGCTAACAGAGAGTGAATACTGAGACTCAGGGCTCTTAGGCTAAAGACATTTAAAGACAGGATGAAAGTGATACTATCCTAAATAAGGAGAATTTGGCCAAAGATTTCAGTTTCTTGGTGTCTCCAGGCTTTTAACACAGCTTTAGACAATTAGTTTCAGTGGAGCTGGAGAGAGAAGAGACTTAACATGTAGTTGGATGATCTTTTTTTCCTTTCAGCCTTAGACTGTAGAGTAGACACACACACTTGTATTATGCTAAGTAAACTCTAATGGTCATGGCAGCATCATGGAGCTGCTGTAGCTCTTGCTTTCAATCAGGAAACTTAGCTGTAGATAAACATCAAGTTCACTCTCCTAAACTTTAAATTTGGTATCAAAACATCCCTCTAGCATCATCACCATCCTCTTGCTCCTTCACTCTTCCATGTATGGCCTTCGCCTCATCAATCACTGCTTCCTCTTTGTAGTTTAGCCCCACTGGGCCTCCCCCAGCAAGGCAGTACATCACTTTTAATTAAGCAAAAACTACTTGAGCAGATGCTGTAACTGTTCCTTAATTTGTGGGAGAATTGCTCTTAGTGCAGCAGCTCTCTTTTTCAGCATACAATACCAGAGTGCTGTAGGCCAGATGTGCTTTAGCCTCCTTGGGGAGCTTGTGAGGACACAAGATCACATAGTTCCCCTCACCTCCATCAGCTGCAGTAGCACAGCTCCAAAATGCTCTGCTGTGACTTCAGCAAGCTATTAAGAACTGGGCCTTTATTTTCCTTCCAAAGCAGTGAAGTTAGTGCTGTAAATTTATATGGTTTATATAGATATATTTCTCCTTCCTGCACCTGAAGTCCACTAGACATTAACCACTTCACTGTTGGTCACTGTAAGTGACCTGCTTGCTTTTCCTCCCAAAGCAGTGAAGTTAGTACTGTAGCTTTACATGGTTTATATATATATATATATAGATAGATAGAGAG
>VWZO01002740.1:176772-268224 GCA_013396975.1 Bucco capensis | reverse complement strand
CAAAACCAAAAAACCTTCTTCCTTCTATCTAGTCTAAATCTCCCTCTTTTACTTTAAAGCCATCACCCTTTTTGGCCTGTCACAACAGACCCTGCTAAAAAGTCTGTCCCTATCTTGTGGTTATGCTACCAGCAATACCTTTGCTAAGAAGTTTTAGGCCAACTCTGAGTTGATTGTGGTCTATGCTGTACAGATCTGTTACTACTAAGTGTCACCTCCTCTCACAGACTAACCCAGCTTGCTTCCTTCCTTCCCTCTTTCTTTGCAGGCCTGTATGGCACATCCAGTTCCCAATAATTGGCCAAGCTTAGGTATTGAGTGGAAAGCAGGCAAGCTGTCTGTGTACTGATGTTCTTGGCCCCTTCACAAAAGCCATGAACACTGAATTTCTTGGCTCTGGTGATATTTCCAAATGCATTGGCAGCAACTGCTCCATGCCTGCCTGCTTTTTTTTCAGTGAAGGCACTCAGCAAAGATGGTTAGAAACTAATTGTAAGCACTTGGAAAAATAGAGGGAGTCCTGGATCTGGAGCATTCTAGCTGAAGTATTTGGATGCAGTGCACAAGCTGAAATGGTGCTAATCCACCTTAAGATAGGCTATGCAGCTGTCTGGGAGATTTATCTGCTCTCTGTTAAAGGGGCAGGGTAAAGTGTTTTCATGTCATATTTATCCTCCTTGAACACAGCCAAACTCTTTTATCCCCTATTTGTTCTATCTTTCCCCACTTGACACACACACAGACCACTGAATGTTAAGGGTTGGAAGGGACCTCTGGAGATCATCTAGTCCAACTTCCCTGCAAGAGCAGGAGAACCTGGAGCAGCTTGCATGCACAGTTGGGGTCTGAGTATCTTCAAAGATGGAGACTCCACCACCTCCCTGGGCAGCCTGATGTTTTCCCATCATCTCTTGTGCTTCACCAAGACAGCAGACTTGCAGCTGACCTTGCTCAGCTCAACTGTTGTGAGGTCTAGCATACAGCCAGGAGGTTGTGTGAAGTTGCTGAGTGGTGGATGGGCCAAGGCTAAGCTCAGATGTCACATAAAAAGCTCAGTGAAGATGCTTTTCCCAAGACATGGAGTGTTGAAAGAGGGTGCATGAGATCAGTTTTCTCTGAATAGGGGCTAAGCTTTCAAATAGATGAGAATCACTGCTTTTGCCTTTCATCAGTCTCATCAGTGAGGTCACTAGAGATGAAGCTTTGGCTTGGAAGAAGCAGGGCTGCCATTTTGAACTGCCATGTAAACAGCAGCCCTGGGGCCCACCATTCTCTCTGATCTCTGTCTACTCAGCTCATCAGTCAACAACACTAAGAAATGGGAAGAGAGAGCAAGCAGGGAGCAGTTTTGGCCAAATCCAGGGCTCACTTCTTGAACACTCCATCTGTGTTCTTGCTCTGTTGATCTGACCGCTCAGGAAAGCTCCTGCCCAGTCTGAATACTCAATCTCTTATCTTTCTACATTTCTTTCTAGTGTGTCTTTCACAGGAGAAATCTCCTAATGTGACTAACTCAGCCTGTGCAAAAGGAGGCTTTTAGAAAAGATGATTTTAAGAGGAGGAAGATTATGGGGGAGGGAACAACACACACACATACACACCAAGCAGGCTACCTCCCTGATAAATACTACTACTTCTATCCTTTGATGATTAAAGGTATTTGAAAAGCCTGATTAGCTTCTGCAGCAAAGCAATGCTCAGAACAAAGCTGGAATGGGAGTAGAATTAGAGCAGATAAAAATTCCCATGTGCCTTTTTTTTTTCCCCCCCAGTTGCTCATTATCTCTGTCCCAGTGACCTTCCCACCACCTGGCATCCAGCATGTTAATACTTTCTGGATGGGCTTCAAGAACTTCTTTACTGCAAACAGCTTCAGATTTCTCCTTGTCAGTGGTAACTCAAGCCCCAAGATGTGAATTAGATTAATTGGTTGCCACTTGTTCACAGCAATTTTCCCCAAGGCCTTTTAAATAGCTCAGAGCCATGCCACCAGCAGCAGTCACTGATGGAACCAGTGAAGCAGGCAAAAGATTTGTCCAAATAAGCACTGGGACCCAAAACACTAAGCTTCTGGCTTGCTGAGGCACTGTTCTTGCTAAGCAAACCTGTGTTTTGAGCATTTCTTTGACTTCATCCCTTCTTTCACCAGATTTCTGAAGAGCTTCAGGGAACAGTGTCATAGTTGCTTTCATTAGTCAGCAGAATCACCCTTGAGGAAAAATTAAGTTGTCACCAGAGAAGGTTATCAGGAAACCCTCTGAAAACCACAGAGGTGCCTTTAACCTGTTGTGGGGATCACAGGGGTAGTCTCTTACTTTTTCCAGACACAGAAAGAAGTTCTTGATCACCTCTCAACACTTGGAAGGCTTTACCTGTCTTGATTTGAACGACTAGAAGCGTTTTTGGATGCTGTGGGCATCACAGCCCACACCTCACAACATTCCCTCCTGGCTCAGAGACAGGGGAAGGGGTTATTTGGAATGAATTGGACTTGCTCTTAGAGGCAAGGAATTGTCACTCCAGGCACCAAAGAAGCACTAAGATCTGCCAGGAGAAGGCAAAGGCACAGCAGTGACCTTTCTGTATGACTTTGAAGTACTAAAATGAACCCTTGGCCACTTCCTAAGCAACCTGGCAAGAGAGAAAGGGCTGAGGAGAGAGCCTTGGAGCTTTTCTCTTGCAACTTGTTTTCAGAACTGGCAAATTGCACAGCAGTCCCTTTCTATTTCTGATAGAAAAGAGAGGGTGGAGGGAAGGGAAAGAGATCAACACATTGCAGCAGGTCCAGAGCAGGCCACAAAAGTGAGCAGAGGGCTGGAACATCTCCCCTATGAGGCCAGGCTGGGAGAGTTGGGGTAGTTCAGCCTGGAGAAGAGAAGGCTCCAGGGAGACCTTCTTGAGCCTTTCAGTACTTAAAGGGGCCTAGAAGATAGGGACAGACTTCTGAGCATGACCTGTTATGACAGGACAAGGGGTGATGGTTTTAAACTAGAAGAAGGAGATTTAGACTAGAATAGAAGGAATTTTTTCCACTGCAGGTGGTGTTAACATTGGCCCAGGTTGCCTAGAGAGGTGGTAGAAGCCCCATCCCTGGAACCATTCAAGATATGGAACTACAACCTCACTTTCTGTTCTGGAAGGGGAGAAATTATCTGATCCTAGTAGGGAAAAAAAATTTTGGTTTGCCACAGAAATCAGCTCTGCTTCATAAAGTGAACATACTGGCAGCTAGCACCTTATAAAATGAAGGATGGACATCTCTGTTGCTCTCCTTTGGCCCAGTTAAAACAACTACATGATAGGTGTAGTGGGCTCTCCTCAAAAGCTGAGCATCTTATGGTCTACATCTCTACACAGCTCCATTTTCCTGATTGTTCTTGTGTTACAGCAGCCACAGAATTATAGAATTGTTTTGGTTGGAAGAGATCTTTCAGATCATCAAGTCCAACTGTTAGCCCAGCACTGCCAGCTCACCACTAACCATGTGCCTCAGCAGCACATCTCCATGTCTTTTCAATCCCTTTAGTGATGGTGACTCTACCATTGCCCTGGGCAACCTGTTCCAAGGCTTGACAACCCTTTCAGGCAAGAAATTGGTCCTAATATCCACCCTAAACCTCTCCTCCTACTTCAATTAGTAAGTGCTTCTCTACAAAGACTCAGCTCAGCTTTTGTATCCTCAAGCCCTGCTAGCAATGCTGGGATGTTTGGAAGTCAAAGCCAGGGTCAGGCACCCACTGTGTTCATACTCTCTACAGGCAAAACAACAAAAAAACCCTTTCCGTTTGTTCTGGAGAAGCTTAAATTCCTCTTAACGTTGGAGTCTTGAGTGTAGTAGAAAGTATATTCTGTAAAATCACTGAGAAAAAGGAAGTTTTGTGGTCTTCTGTTAAATAAAATGCTATCCCAGTTGTCAGCAGGTCAAGGTGAAAGAGACTGCTGCCTGGGGATTTTAGCTGGAACATGCTGCAGGAAAAGGCTCAGCAGACTTTGTCAATGTCTTGGGGCAGAAACTGTCTAAAATAACTAAACCAGACCAGATTAAATGCAGATTACAGTGCCTACAGTCCCACCTCTCTCCATTGGGTGAGATAAAATTAAAGCTTTCAAGCTCCTTCCAGGTAAAGTGAACCTGAGATGAGAAACTTCTCTCTGAATTATCCCGTAATGCTGTTGTGAGCCCAGTAGATAAACCCTGGAAAGGTGCAATTAGTATTCTCTGCACACCTTAGATTTTCCTAGTTTGCAGCCAGGATGTTGATGGCCTAGTAAAACCTAAGTGAGAGCAAAAGCTGCTGCCCTGAAAGCTGAACCTGAAGGGAAAAAAGACTCTGCAAACCTTCTCAGATGCTGAAGGAATTACAGGCTAAATTGAGATGCATAAATAGGGTCTACTATGGAGCAGAATCATTCAGTTTGGAAGAGACCTCTAAGATCATCAAGTCATCAACCTATCACCCTCATGCCACTAAACCATGTCCCTAAGTACCACAGCTATGACTTTTTTTAACAGCTCTAGGGATGGTGACTCCATCACTTCTCTGGACAGCTTGTTCTAAAGCCTCACAACTCTTTCAGTGAAGAAAAAGTGTTTACTCTCTTCTTAACCTACTGCAATTGCTGGTGAACATGGCTGCAGCTGAATAAAACCACTCTGAAAATATGATCTGTTTTGGTTGGCCTTCCCTGTAATGAAGGGAACTGAGAGAACTCTGTCATCTGTGTAGTTTGGGGGATGAAAAGGTTGTTTGTTGATGAGGCTGAGTGGCACAAGAAGTAAGAGTTAAAGAGCAGTGGAAACATCTACTCCTTCTGTTAAGGAGATGCAGTGACGTGGGTACCAAGAGTGTGTGAGGTGCCCCCAGTCATGGAGAAGCAAACACAGGAATAATAAATAATATGCTAGGAGATGAAATACAATGAACTCTTTAAGGGCTTGAGTGTCACAGTGCCAAGCTCCTGGTGTGGGGCTGCTGATTTGACTCCTCAGCCAGCTCTGCAGTGAAGGAACTCAGAAGGCAAAGGGTCAACCAACCATAAGCTCCAAGAATTTCAGTCCCTTCCCTCAGAAGTGCAATGTGAGGATATTCCAGAGTGTGCAGGCTGGTGGATATTGATCCCTGCTCTGCTTTTGGCTGCTGGAGGTGTGCTTTTCTGTTCTGCTTTGTCTGGCTTTTAAACATCACTTGCTATGTGCCAACAGAACTAAGGGAAAAGCCCCTCTGCTCTCAACTCCTTTCTCACAATTACTGGACAAACTGCTGCTTAAAATGCCACATGGCTCCTCTTCTATGTTTAGTTAGCTGAGGAGAAGGAAGGAAGAGAGGAACAAAGGAAGGAAAGGTGGGGAGAGACACCCCAAAGGAGTGTCTGGGCACAAAGCAGTAGCATCCTTTTGGCTGGATCACTTCTACTTATTCATCAGGCAATATTGTGAATGCAGATTCCCCTGGTTTTTAGGTTTGTTTAAAATGAATCACTGCCATTCCAAAGGAAGCTTAAGCACTTACACACCCTTGTAAGATTGCTGTAGGCCTAAGAGTAATCATTTGCTTGTGAGACTGAAGAATGGATCCAAAAACTCAGTAGAGAGTGAGTTTTATTCTGAGAGAAACAGTTTGACTATAGGCAGTACTGCAGGAGAGAGGGAAGTCTGTGATCTGTTGTGCCTTCTGAAGCTCTTCTGTCAGAGCAAGACTCACTGGACACTTGAACATTGATGCTTTTTAGCTCCCAGCTCCTTTTCTCTTTCTGCCACTGCCTCTGAAATAGTTTATTGTGCTGTGTTTGCAAGGAAAGAAACTCCAGAGGCACACTGAAGTCCACCAAGCTGTTTGAAAGCTGTGAGGTTGAAACCCTTTGGGTCTCCAGAGGAGAGAAGAGTCTTATTTCAGAGTTCCACTGAGCAGTCCCAGCCCCTCTGTCTTGTCTGAATTTCACAGTTTGTTCTGGCTCCAGGTTATTTTGTAGCATGACACAGCCCAGGCACCTCATGCTCCTGCTCAAGATGCTGATGTGGTCCCTCAGTTTGCCCAAGACTGGGATTCAATTGTAATGTAAACATGTGACAGACTGAAACCTCTCTGGCCTGAGAACATCTCTGGGTTTAGCTTAACTGTTTCATTTGAAGCCACCAGGAGATGTTTGTAAGCAGTCTGCAAAGTCCTTTGCAAAGCTGAGGCACAGCAGTAAACCTGCACCTTGGGAAGGAATCCAAATGCTGAATCCAAAAGAAGGAATTAGCAGGGCAGAAAAGGTGAAGGGGGAAGTAAAAAAAGAATAAAATGGAAAAAATGTAAGATTAGAGCAAGAGATCTTAACTGAAGCTTTGGCCTCTGTGAATCAAATCCTTCATTGTTCTGTGCTAAGTGCTTCAGCTTATTGCCCTGCCATGTCAAACTGGACAAGGGAGCTGAACAGAAAGTTTTCTGCCTCTCTATTGATTCAGAGCAATAAAATGATACCTTCACACTACCTAAGAGGACAACAAACTAGGCTTTGTTTGTTCAGATTATAGTCTCCTGTCTCTTGATAGAGTTCTGGGGTTGTTTTATTGGCTTGGCTGGTTTTACTTGAGTTTAGTCAGAGGGGAGGTGAGGTGTGGGGATGCTGCTCTGCTCTCCTGGGCATTACAAAAGTAACCATAACAATAAAATGTGAGGGCAGATGATAACTAAGGAGATGCTTTATCTCTTCTGTGTCTGATCCTGCATCATCTCACAAACACCAAGCAGCACAAGCCCTCTGAGGTGCTGGGGTGAGTGTGCAGGGAGGCTTTAACAGACCTGGCAACTCCCTTTGACTACATAGCAACCTTCTGTTTGGAGTCTGTGCTTGTAGCCAACACGAGGCAAGGGTGGATCTGAGGTAATGCAACTTAGCTCAGCCCTGGGGAACACCCCTGAGGCTCAGGCACACTGCTGCTGTGCTCTCAGACCACCCAGCCTGCTTTTGGAGCTCCCCTAGAAGATTAAGACTGTTTGTGATGGTAAGGTTTAAGCAGTGAAGCAGAGCAGTATTCCATTGATGACATATTCTGCTCTTATTCCCCCTGCTCTCTGAGCTCCTGGGGTTTTACAGCAGTGCCAGAATACCACAGAATCATTCCGGGTGGAAGAGACCTTTAAGATCATCAAGTCCAACCTATCTACCTATCACTAATATATCTCTAAACCATAAATAGAACATCTGTGTGTTTCTTAAACCCCTCCAGGGATGGTGACTCCACCACCTCCCTGGGAAGACTTAACAAGACTTAATAACCCTTCCAGTGAAGAAATTCCTCCTTATAGCCAATCTAAACCTCCCCTGGGACAACTTGAGGCCTTTTCCTTTTGCTCTTTCAAGGACTGCAAACCACATCCCCTGACTTACCTTCAAGAGCTATTAATATTTGGGGAAATTCTGCCACACCTAAACCTAACTCACCAAGTTTTTTTTTGGTCTAAGCTTTAGCCTTGTAACCAGTTTCCTTCCCCCCCCCCCCCCCCCCACACCCAAGGAAGGGTGTGATCAAGTTCCATGACTTTAAAAGGCCTTTTCAGCTCACTCTGTGCCTTCTGTGACATCAACAGAGGGGTGGGGAAAAAAAAAAAGGAAAAGGAAAAAATAAAGCATGCAAACAATAGCCTTAGAGTAAATATGATCTAACTGTGATTAAACCACAGTACATCCAAATCAAAAAGCAGATGGAAAAGCTAACTTCTTTCCCTCAGGCAAGCAATTAAAAACTTAACGAAAGGAGCTCAGATGTTAAATGTTTAGGAATTGAAGGAGGAAAGCAGAAGGGGGAGAAAAAAAAAGATGGAAAGAAAGAATCCTGAAATGTGTGTTTGGAGTCCTCAGTTTTCCATTTACTGGCTTTTGTGAGCACTCCTCTCCAGACAAAGTTTCCTTAAAAAAAGACCCAAAAACCTCCTCCTAAATTTAACCCTTCTGTGTGCAGCTCTGAGGAAACAAGTACAACTCAGCTGGCAAGAAACCAGAGCTCTGTAGACCTAGGACATGAGTATTGTCACCAGCTTATTTCTGTCTCATTGCTTCAGCTTTGGAAAGTACTGGCACAGGCTCAGATCCTGGGTTCAGTTTTGAGCACCTCACTCCAAGAAGGCCACTAAGGTGCTGAAGTGTGTCCAAAGAAGGGCAATGGAGCTTGGGAAGGGTCCAGAGTACAATTCTATGAGGAGCAGCTGAGGGAACTGGGGTTGGTTAGCCTGGAGGAGGCTGAGGGGAAACCTTCTTGCTCTCTACAACTCCCTGAAGGGAGGGAGGTTGGAGCAAGGTGGGGATTGGTCTCTTCCCCCAGATAACAAGCAATAGGACAAGAAACAGCCTCAAGTTGCACCAAGGAGAGGTTTACGTTGGATATGAGGAAGACTTTCTTCCCTGCAAGAGTGGTTAAGCATTGACCTAGGCTGCCTAGGGAAGTGGTGGAGTGCCCAGCCCTGCAAGTGTTCAAAACACATCTAGGTATGGTGCTTAGTGACATGGTTCAGTGGTGACTTGGCAGTGCTAGGTTAACAGTTGGACTCCATGATCTTGGAGGTCTTTTCCAATCTTTGATTCTATGCTCTTCTTTCCCAAACACTCTCCAAAAATTCTCCATAGAAGGGAAAAATCACCCTTCTCTGTCCCTTTTAGTGTCACCATCTGGGCTATTACACAACTTAGGATGCCCTGGGATATAACAAGCTGGTTTTCATGTTTCCAGGCTCCTGCCAGCCCTCAGCAGGCTGCTGGGAGGACAAGCTGCTTATGAATCACATACACTTCCAGGGCAGCCAGGCCTGGCTGGAAGATGAAGCTTGCCAAGTCTAGTCAGGGTCTTCTCCTTACCACAGGGCAGTGGCCAAAAATCATCAAGCCTCCCAGAACAGCTCAGTTTTGGAGAGCTGACATTTTGTAGGGAAGCCCAGCCCTGGAGAAGGGAGTTGTGGGTGAGTTTTAATAGTTACTATACTTAGTCTAAGATCAAAACACAACTTTAATTGTCTTCTTGATTGCATGAGAGATTGGTTTGTGCAGTTTCTGAGCTGCAAACAAGATAAAGCAGGGGCGGGGGGAAGATATCTGCTTGTAAACTAGGCCTTTCTAGAACAGTAAAATGTGGTTTACTGCCTTTAAGCACTTTAACTGGATGTAAAGTCCACAGGACAAGGGCACTCATGGCCCTGCCTACTGCAAGCTGGATGTTAAACAGTTTTGTACTTAATCCTTTAAAAGAAAAGCAGTGCACTTTCATGGTCTGTGTTTTCCTTCCCCTGCCCTCAACTAAGCAGGACAGTGAGTGGAGGAATTGAGATTCACCCTTAGGATCCTTCACCATTTTCTAGGATTTGTTGTCATCAAATGATTCACAATATTGCTACTGCTCAAATGTTCAATACTGCTGTGTGGGAAGCTTGCTAAAGAAAAGAGCTTCTGATACACTGTAGAGTAAATCCATCCTTACTCCTCTTCCTTTTCTGGCCAGGCTAATCCACTCTGACTGTGAATGAAGTGTTTTTAAAACAAACACAAAAATAGCAAGAATGGGCCTCATCCCTATAGGGGGAAAAAAAATGCTCTCTTTTTTCTTGTCATGCTCTGCTCTGGTGTTTCTAGGAGTGCAAACTATAGCTTTAAGCTGTCCTGTTTCTTGTCAAACACAAGCTATGTCCAAATCTGCTGTGGAAAAATGAACTCCTTTAAAATTAAGACAGTTTCCACTACTGTAATGTCTAGACCAAAAAGGCAAAAGAAAAATGTGGCTTGCCAAGAGCAGCCTGTGATGAACAGGCAGCAATATCCGAGGGCTGTACTCTCAGCTGCTAATAAGTGATACTGAGAGGTGCCCCTCTTAAGTGTTTATGTTGCTCTAAAATTGAAATGAAACTCTAGATCTTGGAGACAGGCAGGTTCCTGATGGTATGACTGGGATTTAAGTACTTCAATGTCTGTGATAAGTTAGTTCAAATAAAATAAGCAAAACAAAAGTGACTTTAGCTAGGCTCTGAAGTGACCTAAGCCCATCTATTGTATGCAGAAGCCATTCTCATGCCCCTAATATCTTTATTAACACCAACATGCCAAGCAGGAAGCCCTATGCTCCAGAAATGGTGCTCTACTTTTTGTTTGCACAGAGACACAAGGCTGTTTGCTATTCCCAGATCCTGAGGGAATATCCTCTTGCAAGAGCAGGAGCTCACACTGAGGACTACCCACGAGTGCAAGCTCTTTGTGAGAAGAGAGCTAGAAGGAGGAGGAATCAAGAAGCCAGTAGGTAGTGTCCATTCCAGCCAGTGGTGTGTGTGTGTGTGACTGGGAGCACTGTCTCATTTGAACTTGTGGTCTTGCTGCAATGCTTGGTATTTGTAATGGAGCACAGGCAGTTCCACAATATAAAACTCTTCCTGAGGCACCACACGTAGGAGTTCCAATGTTCAGTGATAAGCTTATCAGGGCAAGGATAATCTCTTCTAACTCTACTTGTTGCCGGGCTTGAGATTGTAAGATTCCAAAGGTGACTTGTATGTGGTGGTAGGAATTGTGCTCCAACACATAACAAGGTCACAACAACACTTGATGAGGCTTCTTCTAGTCTGCTCTATTCTGCACAATGGTGAGTATCAGCTTAGCAGAACTCTCCTGAAATGTACTTTCATTTTCCCTTTGCAGAAGATGCTTCCACAAAATGTTACTATTAGACAAGTCTCCTGCTCTCTGAGCTGGTTAAGTGCCCCTCTGATGTGGTGTTTTGAGAGTAAGGACCTGTTGGGAATGACTAATGTTGAATCAAGGTACCTCCAGGCAAAGTCATAGTCTAGTGTGACTGCAATGTGTAGCAGGATCTTAACACCATGAGTAAAAGCCCCAGATTAGTATCCAGTGCCTCTTGTACTATCTAGGGTCAAAGTGAATTGCAGCTATCAAAAATACAAGGAAAACATTTCATCTAGCAGCTCTGCTTTCCCATCACATACCAGCAACTACTTGACAGAGATAAGGCTACCAGTTGCTTCATAAAGTAGAATCTACAACTACATTACTCAGGAGGAGCTGTTAGCATAAAACCATAGCAGTTTGGAAACCATACAATAAAACCTGCATGCTGTTAGCTGTAATGCTTTGTGATGACTCCTTTTCTTCCTCTGAAACAGCCCTAAGCCTCAGCACCTCTATCTGTCAACCAGAATGAAGAGCACCTCGCTATCCTACTGAGTGTTGGGGAGGGCAAATGAGTTCTGCCATGGGAATTTCTCAAATACCTTGAGGTACACAGCAAAAGCCACAGTGGGGAGGAAAGAAAATGACTGACAGTGGTCCTCCAAGCTTTGGGAAGGAGCAGGTCCTACTGGTCCATATCACTAGTGGTGAGATGCTTTAGGTCTGACCCTGCTAGCCTTCTGCCACCTCCCTCTGTTCATGCACACAGGAGAGAAAAATCACAACAATCCCATTGCAAATTCATGATGGTACCAGAAACAGCACAAACTTGTTTTTTCCCTTTGGTTTGTTCCTCTAGTACCACCTTCTACAAGGTTTTAGGGTTTCTATTTACCTCTATACTTCTTATTTGATTGCCACCCTGGGATTGCTGAGATAGCAAAGGAAAAAAGGGGAAACAAAGAGGAATAAATGAAACAGGGAGGATTTGGTTAGTAAAGTACAGGCAGTTCTTTTCCCTTGACATGGCCTGACACTCAAAGTCTTTCATTGCCAGGGTTACAAGCAGCTTTTCACAAGCACTTCTGGTTGGGAATATAGTGTTTCTTCCCAGTTACACTATTTTGTTTGTCTTGGCTTGCAGGCTTTGTAACCAAGTCTATATATTACAGGCCTGTGCCTCAGCACAAATAGCAAGCATTTCAAACCCTATTTACTTAGCCTTTCTTCCTTGCCCAACAAATTATCTAAAAATAGATAATCAAGACCTCATACTTTACATCTACGTCATTCCTTTTGGCTTAAATGAGGTAAGGAATGTTGGGTTTTATTTCTCCTCCACTGTTTGGATCTTTTAGTAAACAGATAAGCCTCTCTTTCTCCTTCCCCCTCTGTTTTTGTTGGGGTTTTTTTTGTCTTGCTTGTGAACAGGCAATAAGCTACAAAAGCCTTGTTATGATAATGTCTTCTCCCTTTTATTGCCTGAGATAAGGGGGTTGGAATTGCTGGCCAGACATCTCCTCTCCCATCCATGTTCTTCCTTGATCAGAGAATCCCAGCGTGGTGAGGGGTTGGAAGGGACCTCTAGGGATCATCTAGTCCAATCCCTCCTGCTAAAGCAGGGTCACCCAGAGCAGCTTGCCCAAGATCACCTCCAGGTGGGTTTGGAATCTCTCCAGAGAAGGAGATTCCACAGCCTCTCTGAGCAACCTGGGCCAGTGCTCTGCACCCTCAGAGCAAACAAGTTTTTCCTCCTGTTCAGATGGAACCTCCTGTGTTCCATTTTGTGCCCATTGCCCCTTGGCCTGTCACTAGGTACCACTGAAAAGAGACTGGTCCCATTCTCTTGACACCCACCATTTAGACACTGATAAGCATCGAGTAGATCCTCTCTGTCTTGTCTTTTCTAGGCTAAGCAGCCCCAGGGCTCTCAGCCTTTCCTCCTCCCAGAGGTGCTCCAGTCCCTTCAGCATCTCTGTAGCCTCCTCTGGACTCTCTCCAGTAGTTTCTTATCTCTCTTGAACTGGGAACTGAGAACTTGATGGGATGCAGCTTTGTGGTACAGCAAGATCTAGCACAAAAGGCTGCTCTTGTCCCCAAATGAAGAACAAGGGTTTTACCATAATACAATTACACTGAAAGCAGCTTTTAGACAAGTAGAAATGCTCACAACCAACACAAAAGTATTTGTTATGCTTATCATTTCCTCTCTTGCCATGCCTCAGTTATTCTAACTTGTGTGTTTGCCAATGTTTAACTAGCATGTGAAAGGTTGAGCAGGACCTACCCTGAGGTCAAATGCGACTTTGCTTTAAACACTCAGGTCTTCACTGAATTTCACACAGGTTACCAAAAGAGAAGTGTAGAGAATAAGGTAAAATTCTGAACTTGCCACTAGGAAAATCCCTGTGGATTTAAGCTTTCTTCCAACATAATACTCAAGCCTGAATCCTCTGAATGTTTAAAGAATGTGAAGGACAAGGAAAGAAGCTTAGGTGAAAAAAGAGGGAACAAGTTTGAGTGAAAAAAGGGGCAGACTGAGTAGTGGAAAGGATTTCTAGAGAAGAAATGATCTTGGGTTTAGTCACACTGAAAGCGAAGCCATGAGTGATCAAAGCACATATTCAGGGTCTCATATATGAGTCAGTTCCTGTTCTGTCCAACTGTTAATACTCTAATAAGCATCTCAATCATTTCATGAAATGAGACCTTATCTTGTGGACTCACACAGTGAAAGTAAAGAATGACAGGCCCCAATACAACACCAGGAGCAGTTAAATAGACCAAACTCTGCACCTGGAAGCTAAGCTACCTCTGAAGTGATGATATGTCCCCAGGCAGACCATGAGCATGCTCTGTTCCTTTATTCACTGCACACAATAAAGACTACAAGACTTTTGTTTTCCTACAGAAAAAGAAAAGAAAGGAAGAAAATAGAGAAAGAAAATAACAGAGACTGAATGAGCAGGTATTTTCTTCATATTCTACTGCAGAGATAAGAAACAGATCTAAGGATGTTTGTTGTGTAAGTAACTACTTCATGTTTCCTAGGAGAAGTAAATGCCCTAGACTGACCAAAAGGTTTTTGAGGCCAAAACCCTCAGTCTTCTCTCTTTCTCTTCCTTTTGGTTTTTTTTTTTTTCCTTTTTGGCTTGTTCTTTGTCTAGCTTTCTCTGCCTAGAATTACATCATCACAAACCCAAACCAAAACGCTCACTGCAACCAGACAGGGTAAAGGAAACATTACAGGGCAGAGATTTCCCCTCCCCTGCTCTTGCAGTGCCACTGGGCTTCATAGGAAGCATGATCTCCTTGCAGCAGAGGACGGACAGGAGAAGTCAGGATGCTGCAGAATTATGCAGGACCATTATTTTGCCACTAGGATACAAGTGTTGCTTAGCCATGAGTGGCGGGAAGGCAGCTCATGAGCTCTGGACCAAGAGTGCCATTGCTCTTCTACTCCCAAGTGATGTTTTGTGGTGACTGTCACAGCTCTCTAAGCAGCTATGAAATCCATCTGAACTGATTTGAGAGGGAGTAGAAAGGAACAAAAGATGAATCTCAGACTTCAGATCAGTCAGTTTGAGACAGAATGAAAAGAAAAAGGCTATCAGATCAATTTTTCCAAGTCAGGTAGTATCTTTGTCTACTTATGTCTTGCACAACTTCTTTTTCTCCTTATTCTTAACCACCATGAGATGGAGAAACTGGCAGCACCTTTGAAAACTTCACTCTGACCTTTCCCAGAGAGCCTGAAAGCTTGGGTTCAGCTCAGAGATGGATGAAAATCTGTGTCTGTTTACCAAGTTATCACTCACACATCTCATTCTGCCCAGGTTTATGAGCTTCATACAGTATATATATATGTCCTAGATATGTTACAGCATCAGGGCTCTTTCATACCACACTGCCTACATTCAGTAAGATTATGAACTTTACTTCTAAAGCAAGTTAGCCTCCCAGTAAGTATGTAACACATGACATTCCCAAATCACCTTTTTAGTGATGCTGAAGTTATTTTTGGCAAGGGAAGGGAAGTTTTTCCTTCTCTCCCCCTTCCCTCTTCCCCCCCTCTTTTTTTTTCCCAATCACATAAGATTATGGTATGTCTGCAAAGTAATCTAATGCCCTGTGGGCAATTCAAGGACTTGCCCAGATGTTTTAAGTAGAGTAATATCAGGATGAAAGCCTCCACATTTATGTCTTAAAAAAAAAATAAATCAAAAAAAAAAAAATCAAAAAAACTATAGTAAAAGGTTAAGCTTAAATTGCTTATATTATTTAACACAGGAAAGGGAGATTTTAAATATCAAATAATGTTTTCTTGCTTGTGACCCATCAAACAAACTGCTCTGTGCTAAGGAGGTGTTCACAAAGGGGTTAAAAAATAACTTAAAAATGATGAAGAGAAGCAGTGTTTGATCCCTTATCTCTCTCTCTACCTGAAAGGAGTTTGAAGCAAGGTGGGAAGTTGGTCTCTTCCCCCGAAATAACAAGAGATAGGGTAAGAGCAAACAGCCTCAAGTTGTGCCAGGGGAGGTTTAGTTTGGATATTAGGAAAAGTTTCTTCCCAGAGAGGGTTGTCAAACCCTGGAAAAGGTTGCTCAGGGTAGTGGTGGAGTCACTATCCCTGGAGGGACTGAAAGGACGTGCAGACGTGATGCTGAGGAACATGGTTTAGCGGTGACCTGGCACTGCTGGATGATGCTCTGAAAGTGCCTGGATGCTCTGAAAGGTCCTCTCCGAGCTAAGAGCCTCACCAGCGCCCGGGGAAAGCGGCAGAGTCGCCAACCCACCAGGGGAGAAAAGCCCTTTCTCCGTATACAGCCCAGAGCAGCCGTGAAGGGAGAAAGGTCCTCACTCCCTTGTCCCCCATCGCTACCCACCCGCCGGACACCTCCCTCGGGAAGCCAGCCCCGAGCAGCGGGCGAAGGGAAGCCTGTACCGGGACAGGGAACGCCAGCCGCGGAAGGAAGCCTCTGACAAACCCCGTCAGGCTCTAAACGCCCTCCCCTAGTCCAGCCCTGGGACGGGACGAGACGAGACGAGACCGAACCAGACCCGCCACCGCTTTCCCGCTCACCTTGTACTTCATGGCTGCGGAGCTCTGCAGGGCCCGCGCGACGCCTACTCCACCTCCCTCCGCATCGCCTCTGCCGCCGCAGCTCCGCGCTCCCCGCCCCAGCGCCAGGCTGGGCTGCTCATTTGCATAGCGGCACTCCCATTGGCCGCGGAAGGAGATGGGCCCGCCCTTGACCCGCCCACTGTGCATTGCCGCCCTTCCTCCCGCCGGCGCTCGCCGTGCCTGAGGCGCTGAGGGGAGAAGGTTGGGGCTCCATGGGCTGAGCTGAGGGGAGAGGGTTGGGATCAATGGTCTCCTGGGGTGTATCAAGAAGATTGTGACCAGCAGGTCGAGGGAAGTTCTCCTTCCCCTCTACTCTGCCCTAGGGAGGCCACACCTGGATTATAGTGTCGAGTTCTGGGCTCCTCGGTTCAAGAGAGACAAGGAACTACTGAAGAGAGGCCAGCAGAGGCTACAAAGGTGATGAGGGAACTGGAGCATCTTTCTGATGAGGAGAGGCTGAGAGCCCTGGGACTGGTTAGCCTGGAGAAGAGCAGACTGAGGGGGGATTTTATTAATGCAGATCAACACTTAATGGGTGGCTGTGAGGAGGATGGGGCCAGGCTTTTTTCTGTGGTGCCCAGTGACAGGACAAGAGGTAACAGGCACAAATTGAACATAGCAAGCTCCATCCAAATCTAAGAAGGAACTTCTTTCCTTTGAGGGTGGTAGAGCACTGGACCAGGCTGCCCAGAGAGGTGGTGGAGTCCCCATCACTGAAGACATTCAAAATCCATCTGGATGCCAGCCTGGGCAACCTGCTCTAGGTGACCTTGCTCTGACAGGGGCATTGGACTAGATGATCTCCAGAGGTCCCTTCCAACCCCTAACATTCTGTGATTCTGTGTGATGGGCTGAGCTGAGGGGAGCAGGCTGGGGTCGATGAGTTGAGCTGATAGGAGGGATCTGGGGCTCAATGATCTGAGCTGAGGAGATCAGGGTGAACTGAGGTTAAGGGATCCTTTTTGGGGGGGACTAAATAGAGAGTAAGCTGGGCCTTGATGGGGTGAGCTGAGAGAGCTGGGGTCCCATGGGGTGAACTGCTACCCTCTTTCTATGGAGAGAGAGAGAGAGAGAGAGAGAGAGAGAGAGAGAGCCCTGCACAGAGCTAGGGATGATAGCCACGTTTCTTGTGGCCCGGTGACTCTGCCAATGCTGGGTGAAATCCTTTTCACCTCAAGTTCTCCACATGAAAGGGACACTAGGAACAAAGGCTGCCTGTCTGCTGCCCCTAACTCGGCTGCTGCCTCCTGTTGTGGGGGATTTCTGGGTCTGTCAGGGTTCAAAGCACCCAGGCTATCAGTGGGAAGAGTGGCTCTGAAGTGACAAAGTGGCAAGGTGCCAAAACTGCCCCGGTAGTGAGACCCTGCAGGCAAAGGTCCTGCCCCACCAGCTGGACTGTGCAGAGGTCCCTCCCTGCTGCCAGACTATTTCTGGCCATCCCTTCTGTCATCACCTTGGTCCCTCCCTGCTGCCAAACCCACCTGGCACTAAGCCTTTTCCATCCATCCCTGCCATAGTTGTTTTTTTCTTGGGGAGCTTTTGGAGGGATTGAACACTTCATGCCACTGTCTTCCTGCCTTTGTAATTGTTTTTTGGTCATTTGTCCCCAAAAGATGAGTTTCTAACTGCTACCTTTTGAATCAAACCACCAAGTGTCCTCTTTACCTGGGAAATCCTGTTGTTTAAACTCTGATTAGACACCAGAGGCCAAGATGGCTTTAATCATCTAGAGATGTCCATTATAAAGAGAGACCATGACAAATAGAGATTATTTGGAAGAGAGTAATAATTAACTCTGGTATTTTGGGGGAAGGAAAGAGCAGGGAAAAGAAATGTGTGGTGATCTTCCATGCTTTTTAAGCCAGACTCTTTAATCAGGCATGATTAATATGGTGCACATAATAGGGATCTTTGTGTATGGGACATACTCCAGCTTGTTTAGATGAACAGGAAATAAATTCTCTCCTTTTTGCCCGAGTTGGATCTTCCCCAACATTCTAGGTCACAGACAGACTCTAGACTATTTCTAGTGGCTTAAGGAAAACCAGCAAAGAATAATCTTGTACTACCAGATTACAAACATAACTTCATTCCATAGTACAGTGATATCCTTAAATTCTCATGTGACTAATCCTCTGGAGAGGGATCCTATTGCTAAAATGGTTTCATGGCTTCTAAGGAATGTTAGACTTTTATCTGCAATCTCCTCCATTCTCAAGTCAAGCTGCCTAGAGAGGTTGTGGAGTCTCCTTCTCTGGAGAGATATCAAACCCAGATGGAGCTGATCCTGTGCAACCTGCTTTGGGTGACCCTGCTTTAGCAGGGGAGTTGGACTAGATGATCACCAGAGGTCCCTTCCAACCCCTACCATGCTGGGATTCTGTGAACAAATGTGTTAACATAAAATTCTAGCTGGGTTCTTCCCTTGAATATATATATTTTGCCTCTATTGCTATCCATTACTCTTATTAAAAACTTTTAATTGGATGCCACTGGAATGGTACTTTGGGCACAAAACCACAAAGTCTGTCAATGTTGATATCTGTACTTTACAGTTCTGAAGAAGCAGGCACAACCATTTGTGTTAGTCCTAATTTGAGGCAGAATAAGCTTATTCCATTCCATGTACATCATATTCAGTACAAAACTGAGGGTCAGTCCCTAAAACCTTCACACCAAGCTTGGGCCTTGGTGTCTCTTCCATAAAGCCTAAGACCCAAGCAAGGCAGGTGCATGATGAAGCTATTTAGCACCTAATTAACAGCCAATACAAAAAGGAGAGCTTTGGGTGTCCACTCTCTCTGAAGGTTGAACACCTGAGCCATCTGGGGTGGTGCACTGGGAATTCTCCTGGTGAGGATGAGAAGCCCAGCTCTGCTGCTACAGGACTTTGTCTCTTCTGCCTTCAATCTCAACCCAAGAGTTCCTGAGTTCCAGTTTCAGGATGCAGCCCATGAGCCTGATTCCCATCTGCTGGTAAGTCCTTCTGTTACAGCATCAGTGGTGATGTAGTTGCCATCAAGGGTTGTTTGGGTGTGATATTGGTTTTGTGTGTGTGTGTATATATGTATATGTTTTATTTTATTGTTTTGTTTTAATTTCCAATCCACAAGTCTCTCTCTGTTAATTCCTCTTTTCCCTTCCTGCAGTGGGGAAAAAGGGGATAATAGAGAATGAGTGTTTTACAGGGAGAAAAAGGGATTGCCATCACACAGCACCTCAAGAGTGAGCTCACCTCCCTGATGAAATCCCACCACTCATTTTACACACACATACCTTCCCTTCACTTTTCTCACCTACTCCATTTACTAGCTCAGGTTTTATTTGCACTTGGAGAGTGTTTTTCATATCCCCAAGGGTGAAACACTCCCCTGGAGTGCAACACTTGTGGCAGAGCTGGCAGTGTGCTGGAGCTCCCTGATCTAGCACGAGCAGCAGGAATTAGATATACCTTGAAAGAGAGGTTGGTAAATGTGATCCTTTACCCTTGGCACATGTAAGAAGTCAAAGTTGTGGCAAGCACGCGCGTGGCTAGCTCAAGCACTTTGCTTTCCTTGATGACCTTGTTTACTGCTGTGCCTTTACTAGGTGATATTGTGTTTCAGGCACAGTCTAGGGTAGTTTTGAGTTGGTTGTCTTGGCTAAGCAGTTCAGTTATACATTGGAGCATGCTGATGAGGAAGCCAAGACCTGCTCCTACTGATATCTGTGTTTCTAGAGGCCAGGATTTATAACTACAGGGCCCTATTGAAGTTCTCAGGAGGGTAATTCATGTAACGTGGCTTTTTTTGCTTCACAGCACAGCAATGGCTTGATTCACTGCCTCATGTTTTATGCCAAGGTGGAGTAGCAAATGGGTTCTGTGGCTTCATCTTGTGCCTGGTCAATGGCCTTTGTTTGTTTCTTTGCTTTCTCTGAGGGCAATTAATATTACTCTCTGCTCATTTGGGCAACTTACTGCTTGTCTCCTGCTCACACACCATCCTGGTGAGCTTGTTGTTTGCTCTATTTCTCACTGCCCCACTGGGCTGTGTCTCCTCAGTACCCTCCTGATTGCCAGTTGGGGTTCTGGGATAGCTGGGGGCTGGCAGCAGGTGGAATGGTGGAGCAGCCAAAGGGATTGCTTGCCAGCCAAGTTCTGCAGCTCACCCACCACAGCCCTCAGGAGGCACCCAATGTGAAATGGAGCTATCAGCTGGGCTGGGAAGGGAAAAATATTCATTGAAGGAAATCAGCCAGCTATCACCCTGTAACAATTGATAGCAGAAGGACATGACACAGATATCCTGTACTGAAAAGTTACTCAGACAACAATCCCTTGTTCCTATTCCCCTGTGGCACAACCTGAGAAAAGAGAGACCCAGCAGGGTATCTCCCTCATAGCTGAGAGAGTCTTTTCAGGAAAGGTCTGAGAGCTCTGTGTTTGGGGAAATGCTGAGCTATCTTGTGGGTTTTTTTCCCACCTGCACAAAGCCCTAACTATGCTCTGGATAATGTTGTGTGGCATCTGCATCACCTCTTTCTGTGATACTTGGGGATTTGGACTAAAGTTAATTTCCTTGTAGTGCCACTGAGCTTTACAAGCAAAGCCTTGGTCCTGCCACCTCTCTAACACTTCCCAGTGGGTCCACAGTGGATGGAATCCGTTCAGTAAGGAATGGTTTTATACACCCTCAGAGTAGTGGAATTTGCTTGCTTGGACAACCTCTAATAAAAGATGAAACACTGCTGTTTCCTGAAAAGAAAGCTAACAAAAAAAATTCACCACTGATGTGGGCAGGCTTCTGTGTTTGTCTGCATAGACACAGAACCCAGCCCCTCTCCCACCTCACTAGGAGATAATGCGGAAAAGCTTTCATTCTCACCCAAAGAAGGGACTATTTTTGCATTTGAGCAAACCAAAACAAAGTCTGCTCTGTTTTTTCTTTCAGCAGTGATGGAAATCTTTTCAAGCAAGCAGCCTAGTCTGTTGAACAGTAACAGAAGTCTGTCCTGGCAGGCTAAGGGGTGGCTAGTGATAATTGTAGTTGGTCAGATTTCAATCCAAGGGTTAAATTGGGAGAATAAAAGTTGTTACTAGAACTATATTTTTAAGTTTGACTGTTCTTTGCCATTCTAAGATGCCTTTTAATCACAGAGCTGGTTCACTTGCCTGACTCTAGAAGTCTACATTTCCTTCACTATATATGAAGTAATCTTGCAAGCATCCCACCTCCTTTCACAAGCAAGCACAAAAGCTGCTCCCAGTCTCATAGAAGGGCATTTTCTGCAGCATTTCTCCAGAAATCTCTCATTTAACTTTGTTAGTCAACCAGCAAGGCCCTGGTTAGTGACCCTCCTTCAGATAAAGGGAATAAAACCAACACCCTCTGTTTGGCTTCAAATGCCAGCCAGAAAGAAACATACTGCCATCCTCCCACCCAAAAGGTTTTGCAAGTGAATCCAGCCTTTGTGAGCTTGAGAAATCATGGAAGGCACTTGGAGCTTAGCTTTTCTGGCACTGGCTGTCACTGAGCCAGTGAATAAAGCTAAAAAGTCTGTTTAGCTAAGAAGAAAACATTAAAAAGTGGGAGGAAAATAAATACAACTGCAATTTTGGCTTGTTATGAGAAGAAGGCTTCTCAGGGGAGAATGAACATGAGAAAAGGCAATAGTGGAATCACTATTAAAACAGCATGAGGGACCCATCTCTCCCTGGAGAAAGAGAGAATGTAAAATTGCAATGAATTTCTCTCTAGTCCAAGGCTGAGTACTAACTGCAGGTGAGGATGGGCAGGAATCACAGCACAGCTGCTCCCCAGCCACATAGCTGGGGATTGAGCTTGTGGCTCAAAGGGACTTCATGTTCTCAGCAGCGTGGGCAGGAATTTGTGGAGGATGGCAGCAATTGTAGCTGAGCTGCTACAGGCACTCAGTCACAGAATTAGAGAGTCTCCTGAGTTGGAAATGACCCAGAAGGACCACTGAGTACAACTCCTTGCTCTGCACAGGACAAGCCCAGAAGTCACACCACATTCCTGAAGGCCTTGTCCAAATGCTCCTTGAATTCTGCCAGGCTTAGTGCTGTGACTATTTCCCTGGGGAGCCTGTTCCAGTGCTTGATCACCCTCTGGGTGAAGAACCTTCTCCTAATAGCTGACCTAATCCTCCCCTGGCACAGCTTCAGGCTGCTCCCCTGAGTCCTATCACTGATTACCAGGGAGAAGAGATCAGCTCCTTCCCCTCTGCTTCCCTTATTAGGAAGCTGTAGACTGTGATGAGGTTTCCCCTCAGCTTCTTCCCTAGGCTGAACAAACCAAGTGACTTCAGCCACTCCTCATATGGCTTCTCCTCTAGACCCTTCATCATCTTTGTGGCCTCCTTTGCGTGCTGTCTAGTAGATTTATATCCATTTTTATATTGTGGCACCCAACACTTTGCAAAGCCAAGGCAAGTAAGAGCTCTGAGAACCTCACTGGTACTGATAACTTTGGTGGAGAGATGGTAGAAGCTGGTGGCTTCAAGATGGGTGCAGAGCTGTGCCAGATTGGGTCCCCAGTGCTTGCCTGCCTACAAACTGGTGGTGTTAGGAGGGCAAGAGGAATGAAATGTATGCAGGGAAGACTGGAGAGGGAAAAGAATGTCAGGATGGAGCACAAGCTGGCCTATTCCTTCCAGAGATACTGTCAAAGGCTTATTCATTTCCCAAGCAAACAAACAAACTAGTCTAACAGTTGTGCTCACAGAATACACTCCTTTATTTTCCCCTCTGGCAATGAGTATTTTGAATGCATGGGTTTAAAAACTACAGGCTTGCTTCCAGATGTGTGGCATGCATGCCATTCAGCCCCCGATGCCAAAGAAAAAGGGGAGGGAGGGGGTTTCTTAAGAAATTGCACAACTATGGAGAACTGCAAAAGGTTTCTGTTCCCTCTGGTTCACAGTTGTGCAGATAAAAGATGATCAATGGAGTAGAGGGAGGTTGCTCAAGAGGAAATGTATGTTTAGCCATCACAACTCATTGAAGACAAAAGGAATCCAGAATTGGCTCAGGAATTGCCTCAGATGAGAAACTTAGGCACACAGCTGAGCCATATTTAGCTTTTCATGCAGTTGTAAGAAGTCATAGCTCTGCCATCCAAAAGCTCAGATCTTTACCTGAGCTTTCTACATCTGAGCTTTCTCCAGTTTGAGCCAAACTCTGGAGCTGAGGTTTTTATCCCTGGGGATCAGGTTGCATTATTCCACCAGGTATGAAAATTGTCAGAATAGCAGTGAATTGTGTAAAGTCTTTCTTTTCTTTTTGTGTCAGGTTGCTGGTTTAAGTTTTGTTTTATTGGTTTTTTTGGTACTATGCACTATGTTTGGAAGCATCCTAGGCTCTTTTGGATACATACATCTGGCATACTAGGTTTGTCCTGACTCGGATAGCATTTTCCTCTGAATTTATGTGGAAGGAGGTTGTACAAAAACATGAAGCTACAAAAAGGCATATCAAGAGGGGTGTGGAGTTCAAATACTGCATCAAACCCTCTTGTAATCCCATGACACCTCTGTGCAGAGCATTTCTGCATCTTAGCCTCATCTCAGGGAGCCAGGACCAAGAAACCTTTGTCTAAATACTCTCCCCTTTGCAAAATGCACACTCCTAAAACTTGGCAAAACCTCCAAAGTTACCCTAAACCACATTCTCTCCTGACTGCAAAGGATTTTCCACCTCATCCAAGGAATTGTCCTGTGACTGGGCTGGCTAACTCTGCCTGTTCTGCTTTCCCTTTTCAGGGAAATTTGCTTCTTTTTTGTAGGTGTTTGGAGGGAGGATATATGATAAAGTGATTCCCTTTTTCTTTTTGCCTCAGGCAGACCTGTGGAGGTCAGTTGATGCCCATAACAACAGAGAACAGCACATGAAATGTTTCACACTGTCTGCCTTATTGTTCTCTTCTTGGGGGTATTGGTGTTTAAACTCTCATCCTCAGTGGAAGTTTGCATCCTCACAAAACTGCCAAAAATGGTTATCTTTGCTGCCATCTCCATCTGTTTATGGTCTCCTCTCCCAAAAATCAGTCTCTAAAGGAAAAGGACTGATTTCCAAACCCCTCCTCCTCCTCTTTTTGTTATTTTTAACATGTACTTCAGCCCAATGTCCTTTAAAGAAAAGCTCAGTGCATTACTGCATGTTGCAGGGCTCTCAGGAAACAATACTAGAAGAGCAGGAACGTGGGAATTCTGTTCCTTCTCTTTGCCATTGTGATTGCTTGCAAAAATCCAAATGCTTCCAGCAACAGGGTGAAAAGGACAGAGCATGTTCCCATTGGCAAAGCTTCTTTCCACTTGACTGGGGGCAGGATTTGGCCTATGTTGTGTAGCATCCAGAGCTTTGGCTTTGACTTTGTTGGCTTCTCCTAGTTAGATTGACTCTGTTGAAGGAGGCAGTGCCTGCAGATAGCTTGGCTCTCAGAATTAGCACCACAGTTCTTCTGCTTGCTTGCTTGCTTCAGTCTGGATGCTTATTCTTGCCCAGCTGATAGAAGCACCAGTCCTGGGATCACATGAAAGGAAGGCTGCTGGTCCCTCCTTCAACACCTATGTTCTTTGTCTGCCCTTTCCCTCACATCTTAATTGCCTCATGATGTTTGCTCCTGCAGTCTGATGAGGGCTTAAGTCATAGGGGTTGACACAAGGCTTTGACTCCTCACCTCCTTGAAGTTCAGGACTGTCTGGGAGCTGTAAAGATCTGTATCCACATGGACCCATGGCTTTTGAGGAAAGGCTTAGCTCATTTGTCATGGAGGATCTGTGTCTGTAAGCCATTGTTTAAAATCCCTGGGAGTGTCAGGGTCGTGCAGAGGCTCTCCTTTAAAGTTAAGAGAGAGAGTGTGTTGGCTCTGGCTCTCTAGACACTAAATAGGCACTGTGAAAGGACCTTAGTCTTGCTTTCAAAAGCAAGACACTGTAGTGCATCATAGTGAGCACAGCTGCAGTGAGATGGGTCCACAGTGCCTATTCCACAAGTTGTTGCTTCCAGTGAAAGACTTTGGTGTGGATGTTTGTCCAAAAAGAAGACCATGAAAGCCTTAGATCTGCAATCTCCCTCACACCAAAACACAAGCAGTGGTCTAACATGACTCTCTAGTGGTGTAAATGCTGGCTCAGAACCCTGAAAGTCAGAGATATGCTGGGAGAGCAGGTTTCAGGTATACATATGCATGCACAGGGTCAAAAAGGTTGGAGTAAAGCTGGTGGAACAGTTTCCTTAGCTTGGTCTTATTGTTTTATTTTCCTTCTTTCTCAAAGATGGATCTTTTAGTGCAGAGATCAAAAGTGGGAAAGTAAGAGAAATGCAAGGTCTCAGATGGTGACTCCTGACCTAAGCACATGGGTGAAGGAAAAGTCTGACCAAGCTGTATCTGTTGGAGCTGTGACCACTGTAGGGAGGACTGGAGGGATATAGCTCTTTGAATTTGTGGGAAAATGGAAAGAGGGCAAGAAAAAGAAGATGGACAGAGAAATAGTCTCTCTTTAATCAAAATAATGAGAGAGAAATTGTCAGGATACAAAGCACCTTACACCTTATGTGGATCAGTAGAGATTAGAGCCTTCTCTGCCTTCTAAGGTATCTGTTCTCCTCACTTTGATATTTAAAACCTTTTGCACTTGATAAAAAAAAAAGACTGAACCAAGATAACTTTATGAAGACAGACAAACTTGTATTCAATTAAAAAAAATATATGTATCTTGAAAGAAAGTTATGTAAGATTCTATTTTAAAATCATCTGGTCCTCATTTGCTAAATTTACTACCTCAGAGCTAATGCCAAAACTGCTCCAGTTTGATTTATAGAAATACTTTAGCACATTTTTCCATCAGGCTATTGTAGAGTCTATTTACTGCCTTTTTTTTATCCTTGTTAAAAATGCAGACTTCTGGAGAGGAAAGGCACATCTTTTTTTTCTGTAGAGCTTATTGCTAGTTTCTCACAGGATGCCAGGAGACATGCAGATAGTAAACAATCCTGTGTGCTTAGGAACATTCCACTCCATTCTCAACTCCTTCACCATCTCTTTTATTCCTTTATAATTGAACAAAGTGATCCATCTGCTAAATGGCTGCTTGAAAATGTCCACTTTGTGCCAAACCACTTTTCTGAAGCACAGACTATATTATTTTTGTAGGCAAATATTTAAACAGCAGCTGGACTCTGATGCATCGCTAACCATTAAAAACACACACACACACACAAGCCAGACAGTGGGCAGGGAGGAGCTGGGATGGAAGAAAGCTTAACAAATATTCCATTAAAAATCCATCTAAAAATATCATGCTAAACAATCCTCCTCCTCCTTTCCCTAGCAGGGGTTTCCAAGTGGGAAATGACTGCTAGGGAGTAGAACTTCTGCCCTGTGTTCAGCAGAGCGATTGGACATGACCTTGGCTTTCTGCACAGGCCCAAGTCCTCCTTTATTCATGTGTGCTTCACTGAACTGAAGTTTTTAAGTCTTTACCTGCTTGAATAACAATATTTTATCCCAGTAGCATTTTTTCAAGGTTTTGAGAAGTCTTTATAGCTTTTTATTTCCTCCTGTATCCTTCTCTCATTGAACTTCTCCACAAGGTTTGCACCATGTGTAAGGAGTTATCAAATGTATGGACATTGGATGGAGCTCTGGGTCAGGCCTTTCCCCGTCTCTCTATGCTCATCTTCTGAACCCAGAAATGCCAAAATACCACGAGCAGAGGGAATTTTTCTGGTATTTCCAGCTTGAGCAGAAGTAGGTGGTATTAGACATCCCCTCTTCTTCTGTGGTAAACCCAGGCTACTTCTGAGCTAATCTAGCAGTCATACCAATACCTCTTCTCCAAAAGTCCCTGTGCACTTATCTGAAACTTATATTGCTTACTTTCATTTTGATACTTTCCTTTCCTCATCTGCCTCTACAACTGCTCTGAGTTTTAGATTCAAAATCAGTGTCTCCTGAACTCACACAACCACCTAACCAACACCATTGGTTTGAGTTCATAAACTCCCTGTCATTTTAAAGCCCAAATCTCTGAGTGATTTTTAAGCTCATAGGGTTGCTCTCTTTTTTTTTGCTTTGGTGCTGGAAGACACGAGACTCTTAATGCCAGCTTCAAGAAATAAGCATGAGTGCTTTTCATGTGCCTGGTCTCCCTAGCAGTGCTTCCAGATGAGTTGGGTTTGCACAGCTGTTCTTAGTTGGGTAAAAGAGAGAGAGGATGTAGTCCTGGTCCTAGCAAAGCTGCCTCAAGTGTGGCTGTGACTCCACAGTATCATCTGTTTGCTGTCAAGACAGAGAAGACTTAGGCAGCTAAGCCAATCTTACAGTGCTAAGGTAGAATGGATGGTTTGTATCTGTGAATGCTTTGCCATCATCTGCTTGTATCATCTCAATTTTAGGGTATTTCAGTTTGGTGAAACAGGTGCCTAGGCTGTTGTGGGGTCTGTAGTTGTTGTATTGGAGAAGGACTGTCAGAAAAAGAGAACTGTCTTTGTTACCAAAGGCTCCTGGCTGAGAAAATGTTCCTGCAGCCTAGCAAGTACAAATCCACCCAATCTTCTCAAATGCTTCTGTGATCTAGGTGTGTGAGAGCCACTCATGAATGGACTAAGATGAAAGGGAAAGAGGGTAAAAAGGTCACAGCTGGGAAAAAGATTGTGCACTAGTTGTTTTGCAGGCTGGCCCTTGTATTTGCAGGTCAAAGTCAGTGTGAAGTTGTAAATGTTCTTCTGTGTTCTGCTCTGGAAAGGAGATAAGGGTGCAAGACAAGCAAAGCACTGAAGTCTAAATTTAATTTGACACACCATGAAAATGAGACAATTGTATGCTAGCTGGTTGAGGTCCAGAGATGTCACCTCCCATTAATATCATTTGTTGAGTGCTTGCCAACATTTGTTGGTTTTCACAGCCCCATCCATGCTAGAGAAGAGTATTTCTGGGACTCCTCACAGGCTGAGGAAGAGTGGAGCTTTGGTTTTTGGAAGCTAATCCCCTAAAACCACTTCCTCTTCCCACTGGAGTGAGGTTTTCTTAATGCCTTTTTGTGTGCTTTGTTTTTGTTTGAATGACCAATGCTCTTGGGGCTGTTTCCAGGTCTCCCTGAAAGGTCAGATCTGCTTTTCTCTTTGGAGAGTAGCCAGTGTTCCTCCTGCCCCCTTCCCTTAGGCTTTGAGGCCACCCTGATGCTGACCTCAGCTCTCTTCTTTGAGGTTGCAGAAGTTATTTCACTACTTCACTCATTAGAAAAAATAAGAGCTCCTTAAAAACTTGAGAATTTATATCCCTTATTTGTTCTTTGCCACTACTTCAGCTGAATATTTGGGTAAATCCAAAGTACATCTCCACCTTTCAGTCTATTCTTTGCACAGTGATACAATAAACACCTGATGCAGAGAGGAATTTTTCCACCTGAAGCTCTGGACAACTTCCAGCTCTGCTTTGATGTTTGTTTTTGGTTTTGTTTGCTGAAATGCAAAACAAACCCTGCAAGCTAAAACAACAAACACCTATGTGACCATGTTTACATAGTCACACTTCTAGACTTCAGATAAGCAGGTGTCCTCAGATAACCTAAAACACCTCAGGCATGCCCTTTTTGTAGAGAAATATGACATAACCACTTCATGAAACTAGCCATACCTCCTGAAGATTGCATTTTGGAACCAACATAAGCTTATGTTATGGTAGATCACAGTAGCATTTATAAGTGTAAGGTAATAATTTTTACTTACTCCATACAGATGACTTCCTACAGAGTAATTCTAAATGCTCCCCATGAATTATGTAGCTAGATGCTGGGATGTATTCTCCTTCAAGGTTTCAGAAATGAATTGATTGCAGAGTGTGCCAATTTTGGACCGGACAAGGTTAGAAAACAAGTGTTGAGATGCTAATATTGAATCCATTTCTGGGCCACAACCACAACTAAGATGAGAAAAGGGCTAGTGGAGAAGAAATTGGTTCATTTAGCTGTGTTCTTTAGCAGAGGAAAGTAAGGGAAGGACTTTATAGTCTCTCAGTGGTTTATTGTCCAGATTGTGGTTAAATAACCTCTTTAACCAGTCTTTAAATATATATTTGATCTAGAATTAAGTGTGGCAGAGATGTAAATAGGTAGAGACCTGTTTGATCACCTAATCCTCTGCATTCTACTCAAAACTCAAGGTGGTTTGATTCACTTAAGTGTGTGAATGTTTGAGGGCTAGGAATACTGGGAGCAGGAGAGCTTTGGTAGGGCAGAGTAAGATTGGTAACACAATCCAGGCTAGTTTCTGGTCCCTAAGGTTCAGCCAAGTGAAAATTCATCCATTGTGAAACTGTCCCAGCTTGCTTGCTTAGGCTGCCGTGACCTTTGCCACTTCCATCCTGTAAATAAAAAGTGGCCTCTTCCCTGTTCCAGCAAGGAACAGAGGAAGGGTTCACTGCAGTCAAGCATCTCAGTGCTCAAAGAAGTCAGTAAGTTTTTCCCAGGATTGCTGCAAAGCCTGCTCATCTGATGGAATGCACACAGAAGGCAACAATAGGGTAGAGAGAAACTACTTTTTGACTTGTTCTCCATTTCTACTAATTTGTGCCATGCTTAAAACCAAAAGACCCCCAAATCCATGACTGACTGAGTAACTTTTACACCAATATCCTGCTCTCTGCACCAGCAGCCTAACTACCTTGCTAGCTGCAGCAACAAAATGTGTCTTTCTGGTTCTTTTTAGAGCAAAATCACACCTCACTCTGGGAGTTTCTAGGTCACATTCAGAAAGGATGTGGTTTTCCTGCTCTGGAGGTTGCAATGCAGAGCTGCACCAAAATGGACTCTAAGAAGGCTTGCTGGGTAGTGCCAGCTACTCTTCATGAAAGGGTGAGACACACCATTTTAATCTTCAGCTAGCCCACTGGGAAGGCTAGACTCAAGTTTAACTGGTACACTGGACACAGCAGGGCAACAGGACAATAGCTAGTAGGACAAGGAGACAAATGGAGACAAGCAGCACAATGATTCTCACCCAAGTGCCTAGTAAAACTGGCCCTTTTTGCTTTGGCTTCTTCTCATATCAAAGATGCCACCACAACAGAGCTTAATTCCTCCATCCTCCTTGCAGGCACTTAACTAGACTTTGCATCCTGGCTTGACTCTATCCCCACAAAGCTGCACTACATAAGGAATCCTCCTCTGACACCTTTTTGCTTGCCAAACATCTCTTAAGTCCTTGCTTAAGAGGTCTAGTGTAAGCCCTCCAGCTTTGGAGTCTCTGAAGGGGCCTCATTGTGCTCACAGGAGCTAGTTACTACAACCAGTTCTCATTCAGTTACAAGAGGCTTAGCAGACTTCCCAGAAGCAAGGAAGAAATGTCAGTGGGGACATCTACTCTTGAATTCAAAGATGGGGGAAAAGGAGATGCAGTGATTCCTCTGAAGCTTCTTCTAAAAGAGCTTACACATGTCTAGGAGCACAGGGCTGGTTCAACAGGGACTAGCTGTGTTATTCAAGAAGCTTTATCCACTTGCTGAAATCAATCCTGCTAGGTATCTTAACACAGAAAAGAAGATTATCTTTTTTTGCTAGCAGGCAATCATGGTTCATCATCAGTGCATTTGTATCTTCAGGGATGGATACACTCTTCTTTGCTAGGTGCTCAGCAATCCAGGGCTCTCAGCCTTGCCTCCTAAGAGAGAAGCTCCAGTCTCCTCAGCATCTTTGTAGCCCTCAGTTGGACTCTTTCCAGTAATTTCTTGTCTCTCTATCCCTTCTGTTCCATGCTATATCTATGAATAGTTATGTTTCCTACTACTGTTGTCCCCTTATATTGAAAAGGCAGGCAGATAGGATGGGAAACAGCATTCACATAGCTCCTTCTGAGAGCCTAGCTAGTGCCTGCAGGTATCAGCTTTTGGGTATATGAAATCCAAAGGACATAGTTTCCTGAGGATAGTGATACGATGGTAAATCAGTGAGTTCTGTGTATCCCAAGTGAGCTGGATACTGCAGGTAATGAGCCTGAGGCAGGCTGAAAAAAGCCTAACATGCTTTTCTACTTGAAATTGTTTAGGTTTTGCTGGCAGAGATTTTTAAACCAAAGCCAGATGACCTTTATTCCGATGTAATTGTTTAGGTTTTTTCTCTTCTTCCCAGAAACATGCTTGCAATTTGGGGTATTTCTACTTGATTTCTCTCACGCACACAAAGGGCGAAACCATGAGCTTTCTATGTCACACTTCCAGCTGTGTGTGGAAGTGGTTGATGCCCTTTGCCTTCTAGGATTTTAAACATATTTCCCTGCTTTTTTTTTTTTAATGACAGAGAACAAAACCTCTCTAAAATTTGGGGCTTTCCTCTTTTATCATTTGCCTGTTTTTTCTTTACCTACTACTTCTCTTCCAGGCAATGCTTGGACTCCTAGCCCCTCTCATTCCTCTAGGCCAATCTTTTCCTGAGTATCCATCACAGTCAACACTAGAAGACTAGAAACTTCATGTTTATTACTTGTTGTTAACAGTCATCCATATATCAAATGTCCACATATTGTTTCCTATTCCCTCCCTAGATAACTAGGATAGACTTTTAGGTTCACTTTGGCTGACAACACAAGTTCATCCTCTAGTTTGTGTATTTTGAAGCTCAGCTTGATTGCTTTTATAGGATTTCTTCTGTGCAAGGAAATGAGGGGCAGACTTTTCCATCTCAAGAAGCAGCTCAATTCTGCTGCTGCTGCACTGAGGTAGGACCAAGTCAGACTATCCAACTGATGTTTAGTTCCTTGAATCATTCCAGCGAGATGTGCACTATTCACTAGGAAAACATGATGAAATCCTATTTTGGCTTTATTTTAAGCAGCCAGCAGATAAAATGACAGCTCTTCCTCTGCTCTGGAATGTCCCTGTGGTGGCCTCTCTCTCTTACAGGTTTTTGTCAGCTTAAGTAAAACAAATACCCTGCTCATTTGCCTTAGGTTACAAAATAACAACTAGGCATTTACTGGTGTTCTGGGGAACCATAATTATTACCAATTACTAAGCATGCAAACATATTTTGGTGTACTCAATGGATTTGAACCTATTTTCATTCCAGGCTAATGAGAAAGCTACATGATAATCTCCAGCCTCAGGCTTTTCCTACCCATCCTTGAGGGACTGCTTAACTTAACCCATCAAAACAAACAAAGCTGCCACATCCACAGCAAAGCTCCAAAAAAGGAGGCCCCATACACAGTGACACAGCATTTAGAGATGATTTAGCAATTCCCTTTTCTTTTGCTTTGCAATACTGTCTACTGATTCCTAGCTTCAATGGGAAGATTTAAGTTTGGAACTCAGTTTTGCTCTTTCTGGGCCAAGTTAATGTGTTCTTTCATCTATGGTGCGAGAGGGAGAGAACAAATCTGAAATAAAGCTTAGTTAGGTGACTCTAAGGCAAGAAGAGAGGAGTACTTGGAGTATTAAAGTACTGAAGCAGGTATCTGAATGAGGTTATGGGCTCATAAACCTGTGTTGGGGTTAGCCCAGGGAACTGTGCTGCTGGAGGAGGAGGTAGACATGAAGAAGATGAGAGGACACTGGCAGTAGATCCCCAGGATGGCAGCTGTCACAGTGAGTCACTCCCCTAGCCTCTGAGACTGTGAAGGGGTTAGAAGAAGGGTTCAAAGGGAGTCTGACCTCCTAGGAGTTGGAGGAACCATTACAAAGTGCTTGTTTCACATCAGGCAAAGAAAGGTTGGCCCTCTCACTTGGGGTGCCCCAGAAAGAAGACTTAGCCATTGGGCCTCTAGATTAAAGAAAGGCATAATCCTCATAGCCTCCTCTTGGCCATGGGTTTTGGGTGCAACATTTAACAGTATTTAACATGAGTTTGGAGCTGAATGAAAGAAAAGAGAAGGTTCAGGGTCTGCAGGCTGAGGTCTAGCTTTTCAAGGTGTAAACCCACAGACTTTGTGCAGCACATGACAATTAGGCACCTAAACACAAATCTCATCCTATCAGGCTGTGGTGTTTGTCTCTTTCTGTTTAGAAATATTATTATATGAATATTTTAGAGGGAAACAAAAACTTCTTTACCAAAAGAAAAGAGCTCACTGCCCAAGCAACATTTCTGTCAAGAAGGAAGGACCCTGTTAGATACCTCGTGGTGTGGAGGCAGGAGATGTTTGATATCACATCAGTGATGATTCCATTAAATTTAGGTAGTTTAGAGCTTCAGGAAAGGGCAGGTGGGTCTACTTATCTTCATGGTCACTGCTGTGTGTGTGACACCAAACTTAGTCACAGGGTGGATGTGCTCTTGGACCCTGGGAGAAACCAGAGCTGCTCATGCTCATTTACAAGGTTAGGTAGCCTGCCTGTGGCAAACAATCAGACTCTCTTTCTCTGTATCATGCTAATATTTCCACTCTGAGATATAGAGTGACTTGAGGACCTCTGGAAGAGCTGTTTGTGCAAATCAATGGTATGTGCATTCCAAGGACTCATAACTCAGGCAGCAAGGGGAGAAAAAAATCATCAGATTGCTCAAAGGAACTTGTTTAGGGTGGCAATTTCCTTGCCATATTTCAGCTCTCTGTCTCCAGCTAGTCAGGCTGCCTAAAATAAATCACTGTCTTTTTTTTCCCCTTCCTGAACAATGGGAGAAGTCTGATCCCTTTTGTGTTCTTTTAATTCTCCTTTTCCATTAAGCCAACCCAAACCTGTTTCTGTTGACAGCTCTCCCCTAAAACCTAACCATGCCCAAAACTTCCAGTGAGCTTTAAGTAGTTATTTTAACCAGGAGAAGTCAAAAGAGCTTAGCTGTTTTCCCTACCACTGGAATGTAAAGCAAGCTAAGTACCCAAAGCCAGGCCTCATGGATTCAAGAACATCAATAAGAAGTAAGATCCATTCCATCCCCCACTTCTAGAAGCTATGGATTTCATCCTGCATTGGAAGGATGCTGAGTCCAAACTCCTCTCAGGTGGCCTCAGCCCAGACCATGTAAAATCACAATCAGTTGTGGGAAGGGTTTTTTGGCCAAAGAGAAATATCTTTCCCTTTGAAGTACTTGCTGATGAGGAGCATGTTTTATTATGCATGATATTAACACCAGTTCAGAATTTTAACTCCTTTTTTTTCTCTTATTAAAATAAGAAATCACATCCCTGAGAGCTTGAGATCAGCTTGTTGACTACAAGCTGCAACTTTTTTTTCCCCTCAAGTGAAATAAAGGAGACCTAAAAGATATTTCTAAGCTGAAAGGCAGGCAGAAGGAGCTTGGCACTGAATTTGACAAATGAAATTTCATTAGAAGTGCAGGGATGGTTGTGAAGCTGCCAGTAAATAACTGTCTCACACTTTTTTTCCAGAGTCTATTTTCTCTTCTGCCAGGGACAATATTTTAAAAGCAAAAACCAGAGCTAAGCATCAGAAGTTAGTAGATAATAAAGGTCAAATGTATTTTTTTCCAGGAGCTACTGGAATTTATGCCTTTATTTTATCTTTTCTTCCTCCCTCTTGTTTCCTCTCACAGTTGTTGCCACTAATGGGTCCAAGCCAGGGCCATGAATCTAGACCAATTTGGGGACGGTTCCAGAGCTAAATTGTGTGGCTGACCATTTTCTCTCCAATAACCTGAAGCCAAACACAAGGCCCATGCCCAACCCCCTCTGCTTGGAGCTGGTTCAGACCTGAATATGAACTTGAGAGCTGCTGCCCCTCTCCTCTAGTCCTCATCCTTCAGTAATTCAAGCTATAAATTAAATGCACATTATCATTCATCTCACAAAACCACATCTGTGCATGAAGCTACTTTTGCTCTCTCAGGGCACTACAAAACTATGAAGGAGCTCTTTATTTGTTTCTTGCTGCTTGTGGAAGCAAGTTTTCTCCTCTTTCTGGCTCAGGGATGTAAGACGCTTCCCTTTCCAAACAGGAGGTTCTATCCTGACAATTTGTGTTTTCTGTCTGTTGAATTTACTCTCCTGTTCTACCCCTTGCTGTTCCTCAACTGGAATGTGGGCTGGGGTGGCCCTGACAATATAGCTGCTTCTGCTCTGAAGGCAAAGTAGAAGGTCCAGTGATGGTCCTAAGTGTGGGAATGAAGCTTTCCTGCATGGATGTTGTCACTGAGGGAACATCCAAGCTCTTCTCCCAGGAGGCTTTCCCCTCAGGGACACTTTCTGGATCTCTTCTTGCAGATGGCACTATGAAGGACACCTCTGAAAACATTGGTAGATGCATCTGTCTCTTGTTGGACACAATCCTGATCCAAGTGTAGAGATGATCTTTCCTGCATGCCAGGAAAAAGCTTGTCTTGTCTGGTTAGGTATATGAAACACCTCTTGCTGAAGTGCACAGCAGTGTCTCCAAAGGGACAAGAAATGAAGAAGGAGGTGTCCTCAGACTCATTCTCTAGCTTGCTTTATAAAATCTTGAGACCATGTGTTTGGAGCAAAATTGATAGCAGCTGCCATGAGAAGAGCAGAGATTTCAGCTCCCTAATTTAATAACTACTTTAATTTGCTGGCAAACAAGACCATAGTATCCCATGCTGATAAGATCAACACAACTTTACCACCTTCCCTCATCAGGCCATGTCACTGATGTAAATGGAAGTCATTACACCAACAGTTTATGGGAAGAGGATTTAGAATGGAGAGAGAATAGAGAGAAGAGTCTTTGCTCTTCCAAGTTTCCTAAACCCATAAATGCTTGCAGAACTAATATGAGGAACATATTTCCAGTGTAGGTCAAGTTGGGGGATTCAACTTCTTGGTACAACGGATTTCTAGAACCTTAATTAGACCTGTCCAAACTCACTGATAACCAAATATCCTGCCAGGGCTCTTAGTAGAAGGTAATCCTAGATGACCTTCCACAAATCCCTTTCAATTAGCCTCTTTCCCAGGGTGTGCCATGCCAGCAGATGATTAATACCTTAATCTCACTTTATTTTTCAGCTGATTCTTTATTCCTTCTCCACAGAAGGAGTTTTACAAGCTCACTCAAGAGGCAGTGTGCTAACACGTTGATTAATGGTACCAAGTTGTGAAGACTGTGGCATGACAGAGACTTTTGAGTCTTTAGCAGCATAAATGACATCTTATTTCTCATTAAGGCGAAATAATACAAAGTGATTCACATGAGGGAACATTCCTGTTGTGGCTCTTGGTAGCCACATGAAGGAAGCATCTAAGGCATTTAGTTGGACTAGCTAGGTTTGCTGGAAAACATGTCCTGTGTGTCACCTGCCCCAAATTAGATCTGAATTTAGGTCATCAATCAGATGTTAGACTGAAGCTGTAGTATAATGTTAGGGAAGGTCAGCAGAACATTGAGCTTCCAGTGATGGAAGAAACAGAGATGCTCTATTTAGGGAGATGGTTTAGTAGTAGTATGTTAGTGATAGGTATGGTTGGACTTGATCTTAGAGGTCTCTTCCAACCTTAATGACTCTGATTTAAGATGCTTCAATCTGTGTAAGGCATTACCTCCATCTGCTGCTCTCTATGGCACTGTGGAAAGCATTTGGCACCTGGACTCTCTGAAAACATTTCCCCTGATACACTCTGTTGGGGGGTGGGGGGGAAGGTAAAGCAAGATACATTTTTGTCATCTCTAGGCTCTATGAAGGTTAACTTCATGGATCACCCTGGGGAATGAGGATGGTAAGGGTCAGGGTGGTGATCAGTCACATGGAGCATGGGATGTCTGGAAGGAGGAACTATCAATCTGCTTCAGTTGAGGTTATCTGTCCCTGTGGCAACCTGGGTACCAGGAGGTATTTGATGGCTTTATGGGAGGAATGGGGTAGAAGTCACTGGAAGGGCTATAAATTATCAGACTTGAGGCATGAACTGGTGATGGAGATTAGGGTCAAGCTGCTCCTATGGGGAAACTACTGGGTTATTTGTGTAGCTTAGCAAGACAGATGGTTTTACATTCAAAGCAGCACATGGCTTAGGTGGACAGTTAGTTGTATCAAATATGGTTCCTGTGTACTCCTGCTGCTGGAAGCTCTCTGTAAAAAGACATCTACCAATAACTTTTTACAGCAGCTTGTATATTGTATAGAGTCATAGAATGGTTTGGGTTGGGAAGCACCTTGAAAGGTCATCTAGTACTGTTAAATGGTGAGAATCAGGTCCTACAAGACCCTACCAGTGCTGTCAGGTCCTGGGAAATGCCATACCTTGAAGAATAGGCACCTGTCATTTGAGTAGCAAAGCAGAGATGGGGGAAATCTGATGGCAAAGAAGCCTGAGAGGCTTTCAGCAGTGACATTTTGCACTGGTTCTCACTACCTTTGGGAAGGCAGCAAAGATTTCTGAAGCTATTGGCTTGATGGAACCCCCACTGCTTGTTTGAATTAGCTGGGTCTTGTTTTTAATGGGCACCAGCTGAGAATGTTGGGTGGGCTCTTACAGGCATTTCAATATTAATGCAGCAGGATGAGCCTGACAGAGTCTTGAGCTTGCACCCTGGTTGTTGCTGGAGGAGCTCCACAGCTCTGGTTTGCCACAGCAAGACCCAGACTAATTAAACTTTGTGGGTTAGAATTATCTTTTGAGTTTCACTTCAAACATATAAAGGCCTTTTAGGTTCCTTTTTTTGCTCATCTCTGTTCAAGGCTGCTGAGGTCTTCTGTTGAAAGCAAGTCAGCCTTGCCTGTAGTGGACAGCTAAAGCATGTCAACAAGCTTTGGCTGATAGCAGACAAACCAAACTCCTCTCCTGTTCCCTCACACAGAGCCTTTAAGCCTTGCTGACAAGCCTGGAGTTGAAAAAGCCAAGAATGAGCTGTGATAATTGCTTGTAAACACCCCGTGTGGCCCCACCTTGCAGTGTCTACAGCCTGAGGGAACAACTCTGCCAACCTGCAGCTCTCCTTTAAAGCCAGGAAACTGGTAATAAACCACAGTGGCTGTTCTCCATCTGTAATCTGTTGGTGTTTAACTAATGATGTTAAGTAGAAAAATAGTCCCAGACATCCCTTATGAAGTCCTTGAGTAGACAATGGCTGTAGCTCAGATGGTTCATTAACAGGGAGGGAAGGAAGCACTAGTTCCTGTTCCAGGTGCTGTGGGCAGGCAGGAATGGGTCATGTTATGCCTTTCCATTGCTTGGGTGATGGAAGGAATTGTGCCTCTGTTTGCTGCATGGCTTGGACAAGGATGGTGTGCTCGTGGCAGCAAGGCAAACTCTGCAACACAGGCAAAAGAGAAAATCTTTCTCCTAGTTGCAAATGGGCTCAACCATGAAGAAAAGTCAAGCAGGATCTGGGAGGAGTTTTGGGTGTTTGAAGGGGAAAATTGCAGGGCTTGGAGTGTCTCTAAGCATCCAAGCAGAGAACTTGAGACAAGGAAACTTAGGTGTTTCTCATGTCCCCTTGAGCAGGCTTGGGGTGCAACTCCTGGTGGCCTTGCAGTTCCCTCAAGCAGGCAAGCAACACAGTCAAGATGTTTTGGGCTTAATAGCAGAGAGAGAATCAAGATGGAATGTTGGGCTCTGGGTCAAAAGCTGAAGGTGATGATATGACTTTGATTTGGCTGATCAAAAGCCATACACAGCCCTCTCAACTTTTCTAGGCTTAAGGTTATTCACTCTTCAAGTTAGTTTTTTGTTCCACCACTGAATTACAAACCTTAAAAGTGGAAATTCTGTGCTGTGCATGCACACAAAGCTTGGCTGCTCTCTTACAGCCAAATGCTCTGCCAAATACATAATCATGAGCATAAGGAAATGAAAAAAATAGAAGAAAATAAGACTCCTTAAAAATATTCTGGGAAGTGAACAGAGATTATCAGCAAAGACAATATAATTTGTAGGCAGACTGGTGAATTTATGCTTTTATTTTTTAATGGCATTTTAATACTGCTGTTAAAAATGCAGGTATTCATGGAGCTGAAAGTGGATGTTGGATCCTCTTGCTTTAGGATTAAAGCAAATAAAGCTTTAAGGTCTTTTCAGAGAGCCCCTTCACTTCTAGCCTGTTCTTTATTAAGTTAAAACAAAAGAATTCCTAGAGGAAAATCTGTCTATTCCTTTGGGGCAACTCAAAGCCTTTCATTTGTTGTTTGGAAAGGCAAATGTTTACCCTGAGTATGAGCTGAAGTTAAGCTGCATGAGCCTGGCACAGGTTGGTGGCTGGCAACGGTGACCTGACTCACCACCTTCTCCCATCTCTGGGCAAAGATAGGGACAGTCTTTTTAGCAGGGCCTGTTGTGACAGGACAAGGGGTGATAATTTGAAGTTAAAAGGGGGAGATTTAGACAAGATAGAAGGGAGAAATATTTTAAGGAAGAGAAGGCTCAGAGGAGACCTTCTCTCTCTACAACTCCCTGAAAGGAGGTTGTAGTGAGATGGGGGTAGGTCTCTTCTCCAGGTGAGAGGACAAGAGCAAATGGCCTCAAGTTGCACCAGGGGAGGTTTAGATTGGATATCAAGAGAAATTTCTTCACTGAAAGGGTTGTTAAGTCTTAGAATAGGCTGCCCAGGGAGGTGCTGGAGTTACCATCCCTGGAGGGGTTTTAAGAAACATAGAGATGTTCTACTTAAGGCCATGGTTTAGTGGTATGGTAGTGATAGATATGGTTGGACTTGATGATCTTACAGGTCTCTTCCAACCTTAATGATTCTGTGAGATGCTGACACAGGTTTCCTAGAGAGAAATGAGGACAGTCTGCAACTGAAAGTCCTGTCTAGAAGAAAGCAAAGTCTACCACAAGCATCTATCTACCTAGCTTAGTAACAGGAGAGAAGGGAAACTTGCTGCTTAGTGGTAGAAAGGAAGTGAGCAAAGCTAACAACTTGCTGAACATTGGGAGTCACTTGTCACCTTTCAGCTCCTGCTTACTCCTTGTGATTTGGCAACACTCCATATTCTGCCTCCACAACTTCTCCAGTGTGAGTGGGTTTTGCAAAAATCTCATTAATCCAACACTGAAAGATTTTTTGATGCCGTTGCATCCAGCAGGAACCTGTTTCACTTGATTGCAATGAAGTGAAAACTCAGTCTAGACAGAGCATGCTCTAGCTCCTGTGAAGCTTGGAGCATCCAGGGGTGTGCTTCTCATTTTCCAGCCAAGCCCAAGGGGATCTGCACTCCCCATCCATCCATAAAATTCCTCTCTGTGCTAAATTACCTTTTAGGCCTGGTTTATACCTCAATAAAACACATCATGTGAAGGAGAAAGTGTTTAATTATATAACTGACAGTGATTTTTTTTTGGTTGGGGTTTGATGCACTTATTTTCTTAAAGGGGGTCTAAAACCCATGGCTTTCAGTTACAGTGGGAGCAGTAAAAGGTGAGGAAAATAAATGCAGGGAAGGAGTAAACCTTAACTTGGATAGCTTCTGGAAAAGGTGCTCTGTTAAAAGAATCACTGAAAAATAAGAGGAGATGCAGGTTGCATTTGGGATCTTAAGGGGCTCCAAGAAAAGCTTTGAGATTCCTCCTGGCTGTTGGATGTTGAAAGTTGTTTCCTTTCTCCAAGCAGTGAAGAAATCTTTGTCTTCTTTATGAAATCCTTGATTCTGAGTTTGTCTGATCTCTTTCAACCCAGACACCTCCAAAATTGCATTGTGGTTTGCTTTTAAAGGAGTTTTTCAAGGATGATCGTGGTGCTAGAGAGCAAAAGACATATATGCAAGCCTGTCTTCAGCTTTCTGCTGCTAAGTTTGTACTGGCAACTCTGTCCTACTGCTGACAGGCACCCTGGCAGCACCTTAAACAAGTGTTCAAGCAGCACATGCAAGATAAGAAGACTCCAGGATAATTAGAAATGGCTTCATTATGGGGAGGCCAGCATGATTTACTTAATTACCTCATAAAGGTGCTTCCTTATCTTTTCCATCACCTGTGGAAGGATGCAGCTTCTAAGACTGTGCTTTGGGGGTTGAAAGCTAAGGAGCAAAGTTAAGCTTGTTGTTTAGCTCCAATTTGGTCTCATTACTGATAAAACGTTGATTATGGCATGGAGTTAGTGTTGACATCTGCTTTGTTCTGCATGATGTGATTCTTGCCTCAAGGCCAACCAGGCTTCAAACACCAGAGAATAGGTGCCTGGTAATGCACAGACATGCCTAGATACTTACATCCTAGTCAGGCTGCTGGAAGAACTGAGCTAGTTAAAGATGTCCCTGCTCACTGCAAAGGGGTTGGGCTAGATGATCTTTAAATCTCCCTTCCATCACAAAACAGTCTATGATTCTGTACCTTGTAAAGATGTAAGTCAGCAGCATTCTTAGCTCCTTGTCTGTCATTGTCTCAGCTCTGCTTGCCTTACCTGTGGTGTTATGGGAAAACTCAACTGCTGTGGTGCTACAGATAGAGGCTTCACCTTGAATGCTGGGTTCAGTTTTGAGCCCCTCACTACAAAAAGGTCATTGAGGTGCTGGAGTATGTCCAGAGAAGGGCAACAAAGCTAGTGAAGGGTCTAGAGAACAAGTGTTGTTATGAGGGAACTGGAGTTGTTTAGCCTGGAGAAGAAAAGGCTCAGGGAGATGATCTCACTCTATACAACTCCCTGAAAGGAGGATGCAATGAGGTGGAGGTTGGTTTCTTCTCCCAATGAAGAAGAGATAGGACAAGAACAAATGTCCTTAAGTTGTACCAGAGGAGGTTTAGTTTGGATATTAGGAAATATTTCTTCCCCAAAAGGTTTGTTAAAGCCCTGGCAAGGCTGCCCAGGGCAGTGATGGAGTCACCATCCCTGAAGGGATTGAAAAGACACGGAGATGTGGTGCTGAGGGACATGGCTTAGTGGTGCCCTGGCAGTGCTGGGTTAAAGGTTGGACTTGATGATCTTCAAGGTCTCTTCCTACCAGAATGATTCTGTGATCCTACTACTAAGACTTGCAGCATTATCCCTACCTTGGATACCAGCTCTTGCTAGCTTTGGCATTGAGTGGTCGTGACCAAGCCTAACAAGCAGTGCTCTGCTTGATTTCTCAACAACGTGGGTGTTCAGCCTCTGAGAGCATTTTCTTGCTGTGCTGAAAAGAAAGGCAATTAGACTTCAATTAAAGCAGCTTTTGACTTGGTAGAAAGTGAAACTTACCATTATCCAGAGTTTTCTGCCTTCCACCTACAGTCTGTTAATCAAAGGAACACAGGAGCTTTGTGCATCCTCGATGGTTATCTCCGTAGGAAATCCAGCATTGTGCTTACCCTGGCTGGTTTCTTGCCTTGCCCAATTGTAGCAGTTCTTTTCACTTGCAGGATTCCCTTGTTCCAAGTATTTCTTCATAGATCCAAGTGCTTTTTTCCCCCCCTTCCTCTGCAAGAAAAGGTCAGTGAAGCAGAGATGAACAAAGGGTGGAATTTACTTGATGTCCAACCAATCCCCACAGCTCTGTGCTGTGCAGGGTTTCCCTGCAGGACTCTCCTGATGATGCACAAGACTGATCTCAGGGAAAAACTCTGCTTCTCTCTAAAACAAGATGAAATAACTTCACCACTGTCAGAGAGATGTGGTTTTAATCAGCAGCATGACCTTTTATTTTTATAACCCTGTGAGGGGCTAAGGGATTTTGGCAGCTCCCATAAACTGATGCATGCTGCATGGCCTTCACTTTACTGCTCCAAATGCACTTATCAGGAAGACTGATATCCAGAGTTACTCAACAGCTCTGGAATGCTAATTCCAGCACTTCCTCCATCTGCAGACCTGCACCCTAACGTTGCAGCTTTGTGCTGGAGAAGCAAAAGGTCAAACAGGACCTCATCTGGGGGAAAATCAGCTGCTTTGTGGGCTTCAGTGAACAAGCTTAGAGAGAAATGAAGCTGGTGAACCAAAACACAACCAATCCACAGTTGTGGATTGAAAAATAGAATTTTTTTTATCAGTTTGAATAGCTTAGCTATTTTTGTTGCTCTTCATATTGGGACAGTGCCTAGAGCCAGAGCCACCATATGGATTATGCAAACATCAAACCAAAAGGTTGAGCTCTACACTGGTGATCATTAATCTAGCTTTAAAATGACCAGTGGTGCTTTCAGAGGTCATTTTGGTTTGTTTCTGTTTTAAACCTGTTTATTGTCTTGAGTAACCCAAATATAACCTTGCTGAGGCCCTGCCCCTCTTACAAAGGACACAAAAAAAGTGTTATGGAGCATGAGAATTCAGGTGGATAAGTCACTTTCCAGGGATAACCAATTCTTCTCTGTGTGTTTTCTGAGGTCTTTCCAAGAAAGACCTGAATCACATGGTAAATAATAAAAAAATCAATCAAAATCAACCCCTACCCATGGGATTTGTCAGGAGCAAGCTTGTGAAAACGGTGAGTTAAAGGAATATCCAAAGGGTTGGTGCCACAGGTGGAGGATGGGGCCAGGCTAGAGCTGCAGTAAGCCCTAATGTAACCTTCCTAGCATGAGACGTGCAGGATGAGTTAGAGGTTGAGTAGAGTTACTTGGCTTTGGGATCTTGTCCTTTTGCCAGGAGAGTCAGACTGAAGGAAAGCTTGGAAACAGAACACACTTTTTTTTTGTTGAAGAGCTCAGTAACTTTTGCTATTTGTACTTCCAAACGCTCCAAAAATGAGTTGTCACAAATGTTTCCTTCACTTGTCAGGGGGTTGGTGGCTCCTGAAGGTCAAAATGCTTTCACTGTCCTCTTGGCAGCATGCAGAGAAGCCAGAGGCACCTTCCCCCAGCCCTCAAATTCTTCTAGACAATACTAATGCCTTGTTCAAAAATCAGAGAGGACATCAGTGCACAAAACCAGGCAGAAATGACTGCTGCCTTCAAATATGCTCACCTCATGGCTCTAACACCTGCTCCTGCTCCCAAGCAAAACAGATTCATAGCAAAGGCACTGAGTAAGCTGTGGGGTCCTTCAGCTGACAGTGAGACTGCTGCTAAAGGTTGCACAGCAGTCTCCTTTCTGTGCTCCCAACAAATGAAGAAAGCTGATGTGCTGGCCAGGATTTTTCCTGTCTGTCTGGATCTTTAAGCACAGAAGCAGAGCTTCCCAGCGAAGAAAAAGGAATGCTATTTGTGTGTGCAAATAGCAGCCAGCTGCTGCTTGTGAGGTTTTTGCTATTTATTCCTCTTACCCCTCCACTTCTAAGATGTGTTCAGCATGGTGAACTCTTTCTCATCCCTCAGCAACCTTGCAGAGGATTTAAAGAAGGGCATCAAAAACTTCAACCACAGTGAGTGTGCTGAGGGATGAAGGGGCCAGAGGTGACTTGTTGCACAAAGCCTAGTGTATTAGCTCCATATACATTAGGTCAAAGAGTCTGGCCAAGCAGAAGGCAACTTCAGGTGGATGCCTCATGAAAGCAGGATGTGCTGGCTTGCTGTAGGACCACTGCTGTTGGCCTTGCTTAGCTCATCTCTGTTGGTGGGAGGTCTGAAACCTACCCATGAAGAGCCTTCAGCATTCATCCTTCTTGCTCACTGCAGAGCATCTCAAAGGGAGTTGCATTGCTTGCTCTTGTGGCAGTGCTAACCTCATGCTAAATTCCATGAAGCAAAGGCTCTGGGATACTTGAGCTTGCAGCCAGCACTTGACTTCAGAGCTTGGGCAACCAGAATTCAAACAGAGTTTCTCAAATGAGTGCTTTGGGATTATTCTTCTTAGTTTTCAATTAATATATTTGTTTTTTTTCACTGTAGCCCAATCAGAGGCCTACAGATAACATTTGTTTTGCCAAATGGTAGCAAGAGCAAAATGATCTTTCTAGGATCATGGGGCTCCCCAAGGTAAATCAGAGCACTAAAAAATGATGGAAAGACAAGTCCCATTAAAATCTTGAAGTAAAAACACTAAAGAAGTCCTTGTCAGCTGTGTTGAAAGAGGAAAAGCAAACATCTTTAAAGATCTTTAGTCCTCCTCTAAAGAAGGACAACATTGTACTACAGGGCTAACTGCTGCTCTATACAGTGCAGGATTTGACTTTCTACCCTTTCATAGCACTGAGGAAAGAAAACAAGGGAGAAGCCATACATGCCTTCCAGATCTGCCATAAGGCCTTTTTCTCCCCTCTCTTGCTCCATAATGAACAAATGCTCTGTGCCTGTGAGGCACAAACAGATTAGTTATTGCTTGGCACTGAATTCCCCTTTTATTCGAGGCCTTCTTTTCAGCAGGGTGGTTAGAAAGTTGCTTTTTAAGGTATCTGCTCTTGTAGCACTGAAAATGCCTCTGTGTGCTGGATGAAGTGTTGCAGGAAGTGATTAGTTTCTAATTAGGAGAGCAGCCTGAGGGCCAGACTACACAAACACTGCTTGTGACCTGAGCAGGTAGCAGTGAGAGGGCAAGCACATCAAGTGACTTCTACAAGAGCCAGGTAGGAGATCTGTAGTGGCTTTGGGAACAGAGTCCTCATTTTCTGCATCCCAGGAGGGTCTCATCTTTGGATGGCAGGGTTTTGAGGACCCCAGCAGTCACTGGAGTAGCTGGAAGTAATTATCTAAGCTGTTCTGCTCGTGAAGGAACTAGTGGGAAGAGTTCTTCTAGATGGGAAGTATTAGCAGGTAGGGATGAAGAGAGCTGGGAGAAGAGCAAGGGTAGATGGTTGAGGCATGAACCTTGACTCATGAGGGTTGGGTTTCACCGTTCAGAAGGTGCATGAGAGCTGGGAGATGGCAGAGGTGCAGTTAATCCTGTACCTGAATCCCTGAGTAAGCTGCAGTGAGAAGAGCTTCATGCTTCTCACTTGGAAGTTCCTACATGAAGGTGATCTTGAGTCTACCAGGCTTTAATGGGATGGGTTGATTGCTTTGGGATCAAACCACAGGCACAAATCCTGTAATCAGCCTCAATTCCTGACCCAAGAGCCATTCCTGCTGTGGCTGCTACTGAACTGCACCTTTAATCATCACACTTCAGCCATAAATACCTCTTAATCTATTAAGCAAGTTGGAGGGGAACTGGTTGAAAACATCACCCCAGAGGTCATTCTCCTTCAGGGCTTGGAGCAGAGAGGCACAGCAAGTGATTCAGCATCCTCCAGGGCAGGATGTGCTGCACCTGCCAGCAGGGATCTTCCCTGAGCCACTTCTCAAGGGATGGGGAAAGACATTTCTAAAAGCTCTTTGCAGCTGAAGTCTCCTTCTTTTGTAATTCTTGGGGAGGGAAGAGAAATCTTGGTTTTAATTTCCATTTAAAACATACTTTTCACATTAAGGACACATATCTATTTTTTAAAGAGTTTTATTTTAGAAAAGAGTAAAGTCAAATGTTTGAATTTCTGCTAATACTTGCTGACAGCTATTTTCTGCCTCGCACCTAACTTTACTCACTTAACCCAAAAAAGCAGATTTGTTTTCAGGTCCAAACAAACTGTGAAATTGAGAAGAGAAAATACCAAACCTTTCTAAACTTCTACATTGCATTTTTCTCCTACTACTTGATGAATTCAAGTCCAACCTTCTGCTTTTGGCTGTTGTTGTGTGTACTTACCCTTCTACACCCCCCTCCCTCCCCAATATTTCAGTGTAATAAATTGGAAGGGGATGAAGATGAAGGATTCAATAGTATCAGGAGTAACAGAATAAGAGACAGCAAAGCAAGAAGCTTTGGTCCAAGTAAAAGAATGGAAGAGTTTCAACAGTAAGTGATGATAAAGTGAAAAGAAATAAAAATAAGCTACCTGAAAAATGACCAAAAAAAAAGGCCCCAAATCTCCCAGTTACCAAGACCTTGTGAGGTGAACATTATAGGTTTCAAAGAGCACCCTGGTGTGCATCACTGAGCCATTCTTTGCTGAGATATTGCCTTGTTGCTTGAATGTGTGACATCAGAAAGGTTGCTGGAAACAAGAGGAGGGCACTAGAATGAATACAGAGTTGTTCTACACTTCAGTAAGTGTGTTCATATTTAAAACATACATATATATATTGGTCTAAACCCTAGGCTTGGTTGTTCTGTCAACCTGTGTTCTGTCTGCATGGAGAGAAATAAAGGAGCAGGGACCTGAACCTTCTCATCCTTCCTGAGAGGTACAAACAAGCAGGTTGATGCAGAACCTTGCAGTGCCAGCAGTGTGTGGCATGGATGATGGCAAACAAGCTGCTTGGGCCAATAGGACTCCCCTGGCAGTGGAGCTTCCCTTGGAGAAGCCAGAAGAACAGTTTTGGTGGCTGGCTGTGTTATTTAGCTCATCGTGAACAACCTGATCTAGTTGCAGATGTCCCTGCTGACTGCAGGAGGAGGTTGGACTAGATGACCTTGGAAGGTCCATTCTAAAGAAAGCATGTGAGAAAATTGAGTAAAACCACAGCAGAATATCCAAATTGAATACTTTTCATGGCTTTGGATGAGTAATTGGCAACTGGATTGCTTCAAGAGCTATATTTACAATTGCCATTGAAAGCTCGTCACAACTTGAGTTTCTTTTTTGGCAATGCTGCCTCAGCTCAGTTAATTAGTGGTTGTAAATGTCACTTGGACTTGACAGGAGGAGGACAAATAACCTAATGAAACAGTTGGCTTGTAAGATGTTTGGGGTGGAGAGTGGTCTAGTGTAATATTAACTTTCTAGGGGCAGAGGCATGAAATTAGAGCTATAAAGAAATGGAGAAACTGCTGGAGTTGGCAGGGTTATGACTAATCTCATCCCTTGGTTTTAAATGTGGTGCCTGTGTTGCCAGCACCAGGTGAGGTGAAGTGGGAAACCTCAGCAGGGCTCTCCTAGTTTTGCACTGAGACTCTGCTCTGAAAGCTGGAGATAAAGTTGGTGGATCAAGAGTGTAGACTTGCAAGCAGTTGCTTGTGAAGAGCTGAAAGCAGAGCAGATGAGTACTCTCTCTCGTCCTTTCCTGCAAGATTTCACAGCTAGGTGGTTGAAGTATGTTCCCAAGCATTGAGGCATGGGTGATCAAGTGAGACAGAACAACAGAAGTGGCTTGGTTTTCTTGGTTTCCTTGCATGGCAGCTGAGCTCTGGGGTGCAAGGAGAACCACAACCTCCTCCAGTTTTAGTGTATGCAAACCTGTGAGTACTTAGTCTAGTTCATTACTAAACTGGGCCTCTTGGTCAAACTAGGCAAATGAAGTCTCTGGATCCCTTTAAAGCTGAACTTGAGGAAGCCAGTGGGTTGTTCAGCTGAAGCTTTGTTGCCTGAGACGTTTGCCACCTCTGCTTTGCACAAGAATGCTTGCCCTGCTAACAGGATATGTTAGACAAGGGGTTTGGCCAGCAAAGTCCATCTTCCAAGCATGGTAGGTTACAGTAGAATAGCTGTCTTTGACCAAATGCTCCTGGCAGAAATATTCTGGTTCCCTGTCCTCCTGTGGATGATTTTCTCTCTGAGGTTAAGAGACTTGCTGGGCTAGCTGTAATGTGAGTGGAAGTGACTTGCCTCCAAGGTGACAGCAGGTTATTAGTGATATTTCTCCTGACATGAGTGACTGCTAGTGAGGTCAGATGTGGTTTGAGCAGACAACAGCAGTAGTTTGGACTCTCATATGCTAAAAAACCCACTTAATCCCAAGCATACCTTGTTATTGAAACCAAATGTGTTTATATGAAAGGCAGAAGGCACCTAAGATACATATTTCATGTCCATAGTGAAGTGTCAGTTGCCAACTACTCAACTGAAGCCCTACAAAGAAGGTCTCATCCATTTTGGGGTTGTGAGAGGTGCATAGGATAGTTGGAAGTCAGCTGGGGTATCCTCTTCTCTCAGCACCAATGCAGATCTGCTTCAGGAAGAGCAGTACATTCCCTTTCCAGCCAGTGGTTGAAAGCTCAGTTTGCACATAACCATAAGGAAAAACTTTCCTGAGGATGCTAGAGCCCTGGCCCAGGCTGCCCAGAGAGCTTGTGGAGTCTCCTTCTCTGCAGAGATTCCAACCCCACCTGGAGATGATCCTGGGCAACCTGCTCTAGGTGATCCTACTTTAGCAGGGAGGTCAGACAGGATGATCTCCGGATGTCCATTCCAACCCTTACCATGCTGGAATGCTGTATAAGCATTTAATGAGTTGGATAGATGATGGAGGAGATTGTGCATTCATAGTAGTATTACAAGAGGTCATTTTTGGTTTCTGGTGGCACTGGTACATGCTTTCCTAAGCCTGGAAGCTGTGGAGATCAGAGGAGTCTCTTCCTGCTGTTGCAATAGCAATAAGTTTCTGTTTACAAAACAGTTTCCCTGGGACACCAACAGCAGGCATTTGACAGCCTGGTGAAGAGACAAGTTGTTTGGGAATGTTTTTCTCCAGGTCATTTTGGTAACAAACCAAAATCCTACTTTGCCTAAACCCAACCATTTTTCCTGAGAATGATTGGTAATAAGAGACTTAGCTGTCAAAATACCAGATTTATTTTAATTTCAATATCCTGGTTTGATATTTTTGGGTAGAAAACTTGAGCTCAAAACTCAGTCTAGCTCAAAATTACTTTCATTGAGTGCTAAGAATCCTGAAACAAGGTCTAGAATTTGCTTGAGGATTCAAAGTCTCCAATATTTTTCCCCCACACAGGAGGATTCTTTGTAACATAGTTGATTATGGAGTCAGTAGTAAAGTTGTGTATTCCACAACAGATAATACTCTTTGAGGAGGAAAGGAAATCTGGCCCAGTTGGTCTCTTAGTGGAATTCCTCAAACCAGAGCATAATATTATGGGCATCTGCTTTCTCTCAGATGTTTTCCAGACAGCACTCATAAAACAAAAAGAAAGGGATGATGTCTCGGAACGCAGAGGTATGGAGAAGTTTGGGCTGTGTGGTGAGGTGCTGGGCAAAAGGAAGGTTGAATTTTGTTGAGTTCCAGCCTGATCCTACCTCCCCTGCTCTTTTCTAGTGCCTCTTTCTCCTGCCAGGCTTTCCTGAAATTCTCACCCTACAGGTTGGGAGAAGAGATTTCCCTGGAGGGACTGGAGGCCCAGCCACAAAAGCTGTTCCCAGATCTTGTGCCATGCAAACTTGCTCCCCTTTCAAAGCTGAGCATCAGAAGCCATTCCTTAAAGAGTGAGTGCCTGTTTTCTGAGCCCAGATGTGCTTCTAGCACGGCTCTTGCCAGCTTTTTCCCTTCCTCATGCTTCCCACCCCAAGCTTTCTGGCCATCTGCCTTTACCCTTTCCAGCTGGTGTGAGGGGTAGCAGCTGTTCCTTCTTCAGTACAGGTGGCAAGAAAGTTGTCCAAGTTGTTTTCAAACCTTAATCAGTAAAACTTTGCCACCCAAGAGATCCTATTTCTTGCCAGAAGTGATAAATTGGAGTCAATTTTGGAGCAGGTGAAATGTTAGACAAAGTAAATCAGTCAAAGACACTCCCCACCTGCAGTTGCTTTCCTGTGGTGTGTAAGTAAATAATTCAGTCCTTAAAACATTCCACCTGGATATGGAAAGTCACCTGAGCTCTTGTTGCAGGCATTTAGGGGCAAATTAGTGTGAGGTAGCAATGCCAGTTGGGATGGGAATTGATAGACAGCATCATGTTACCATATCTGTAACTAGAAACAGCAGATTCCAGCCTGGAATTTAGGATGTTGGGCTTTGTAATCCATCCTGCTGGGCCCAGTCTGGGATGTTCCTGTCACTGTTGTTATACACAGGCAGCCAATCTCTAATTGTTACAGCTTTATCCCTGCTTTAAATAGCACAAACTGAGGAATTACCCTGGCTAATGGACATCTCCTGAAGGTCAGTCATCTACAGCACAAGTCTTCTGAGGAGCAGCTGAAGGAACTGGGCTTGTTGAGTCTGGAGAAGAAAAGGCTCAGGGGAGACCTTCTCATTCTCTACAACTACCTGAATAAGGGTTGGAGTGAGGTGGAGGTTGGTCTCTTCTCCCCAGTAAAAAGAAATAGGACAAGAGGAAACGGCCTCAGGCTGTGCCAGAGGAGGTTTAGTTTGGATATTAGGAAAAGATTTCTTAGTTGAAAAGGTTGTCAGGCCCTGGCCCAGGCTGCCCAGGGCAGTGGTGGAGTCACCATCCCTGGAGAGACTGAAAAGCCATGGAGATGTGGTGCTGAGGGACTTGGGGTTTAGTGGTGACCTGGCAGTGTTGGGCTAACAGTTGGACTTGATTCAGGCATTTCAGTACTTAAAGGATGTCTATAAGAAAGATGGGGACAGATTTTGAGCAGGACCTGTTGTGACAAGACAAGGGGTGATAGTTTGAAACTAAAAGATATTGAGACTGGATAGAAGGAAGAAATACTTTGTTTACACTGCAGGTGGTGAAACACTGGCAGAGGTTGCCCAGAGAGGTGGTAGATGTCCCATCCCTGGAACCATTCCATATCAGGTTGTTTGGGGCTGTGAGCAACATGAACTAGTTTGCAGATGTCATGCTGAGTGTGGGGGAACTAGACTCGGTGATCTCAAAACGTCCCTTCCAAACCATTCTATGATTCTATGTTCTGAGTAAAACCCCAAACTATAAATTTATAAGACTAATTAAAGACATTAAATGCATTGCAGTCTGGCTAATTACTATCAAATCTGTCTAGTTTCTCTCTTTCTTGAGGTCAAGCTAAATGAGGACCCATTCAGAATGGGTGCTCCTGACAGATACACCAAAGAGCTCAGAACTGTTCAACCCCTTGGTTTTTGACTTGAGAGCACTTGTCAGAGACAATGCTGATGCCACCACTGATGAAACAATAAAGACCAATGTTACTCTTCAGGAGCTTCTGGATTGTCTGCTAAACTAATCTCATCCAAAAAAAAAAGTATATTTAAATCTTCAGTGAAATTCAAGATACTTACAGACCCAAATTGTGCTTTTAGAGCCATGTCATTCAACTAGGAGATTGTGTTTTGAAAAGCAATGACTCAGGCTTGTTGTTATGATGGATAATCAGCTAAGCATGTGCTCCCTGTGTGCTGTGCTATACCTGAAAGCAACTGCTAAGGTCTCAGATGAGAGCAGATTGCTAAGTAAAGGTCAAGGAGGTGATATTTCCATGTGTACAGCATTAATGAGACCATTACTGAAATCCTGAGTCCCCTCCTGGTGTTTACACTTCTAAAAGGATGTTGACAGATGGGCAGAGAACAGAGAATGACCAAGCAGCATGAGCAGAGGTTGAACCACTCTGCCTCAAGAGAGGCAAGAGAAGCTAAATCAATTTGTTTTGTCAAAGATGAGGTTTTATCTTCTTCCCCTAGCACCCGAAAACAGAGATAATTAATGAGGTGTCTCTGGAATATAGCAAGGTGGTTAGGTGCTGAAGGTAGACACACTCAGGGTAGAAAACAAGCAACTAAAAATGCATTTTGCTTTCAGCAGCTAGTTACCTAACTCAGGATGTGGAACTTGCCTGGGACAGAACATCTCAGGAAGGACTGAATGGCTTCATCCATCCTCTTTCTTGAAGATAGGATTTTGGGAAACAAGAGTTTGTGTGAGGCACAAGTGTTGTGATAAAAATGCTGTGGCTGTTAAAGTTCAAGCAGGTCAGGCTAAATGAATTTACTCATTGCAGTGGCTCTACCACTTCTCTGGGCAACAACTGCCAATGTTTCACCACCTTCATTGTGAACAGTTATTTCATTCTAACTGGTCTAAATCTCTCTTCTTAGTTTCAAACCATCGCCCCTTGTCCTGTCACAATAGGCCCTGCTAAAGAGATTGTCCTCCTCTTTCTTCTTAGGCTCCTTTAAGTACTGAAAGGCTGCAAGAAAGTCTCCCTGGTGCCTTCTCTTCTCCAGGCTGAGCATCCCCAGCTCTCTCTCTGTCCTCACAGCAGAGAGATTCCAGCTCTTGGATCGTTTTCATGTCCCCCTCTGGACTCACTGCACCAGGTCCATGTGTCTGCCGTGCTGAGGACTCCAGAGCACTGCAGGGGAGGTCTGAGCAGAGCAGAGGCACAATCCCCTCCCTGACCTGCTGGCCACCAGTTTCCCAAATGAAAGAAACTTTACCAGCAGAAGAAGTTCTTCTGATGTTAGTATGATTGTGCCTCCACTGGGGACTTTATGATCATATTTGTTTGATGAGATGATTTTGTAATGTATTCATTTGCACAGGTATGCTAGAGCCAAAGGATAGAGAAGTTTTAAGATCTGAGGTCCCACATATCTTCCTTTCACACCAGGGACATTGCCCACATGTTGATTCTGCTTCCTGGGACAGATTTAGAACTTTTTTGGGTTGCTGAGAGAATCCAGGCTGCTGTTGGGCAGCACTCAGCCAGCAAGTGGCACAAGTCAAGTTGAAGCTAATTGGGATTTGGGGGGAGGTTTGGATGTGTTGTTTTGCTTGCTGATCTTTGGTGTTTTGTTTGGTTGATTTGGGTTGGTTTTATTTTTGGAGGATTGTTGGTTTTGGTCTTTTGTGTTGACTAATTGCACAAGAATTGCAAAGCTTCTTTCCCAGAGTGGGATGAGAAGGTCTCAAATGGATCTGAACTTTGTGCTGGGTAGTTGGGAGTTGAGCAGCACAGCAGGCAGTGGCTAATGGTGGTCATTATACCCTTTTCCTTTGAGTGGGGGATGTTTCTAGATGTGGGACTTGTCACTCTGTGTGGGTTTTCCTGTGGCTACATCTCCAGCACAAGCCAGTTTTGTGTGGCTCATGCTAGCTACTTAGGGAAGAGCAAGTGTCCAGGAGTCTGCTCTGATGTTGGACAGGAGGAGAGGGGGAAAACATGCAGGGAGAAAGCTAGAGATGAGACCTGAATATTGAGGAACTGAGCTGCATGGAAGGATTTGTAAAGTCTAGAAGATAAGTGGCTGCATGGAGGATCTTTCTGGCCTCAGGCCATCCCTCCTGATCATCTCTCTGCCATTTGAATGCTTTCTCTCAGAACTCCATTCTGATGCCTGGAGGTGGCTTAGTCAACAGAGGAAGGATGGAGTGAGCAGCCACTGCAAAACTAAGTAAAATATGATGGAAACATGGAGAGTGGGAGCTGGAAACTGAACAACACTGAGAGAGAGTTCCCAGTTTCTAGCAGGCTGGTGTGTTTGCTAGGAGAAAACAAGTGAGATTTGGGCATGCAGCATTGCTTCAGGTCTGTGTGGTTGAAAGCTTTCAGTATGCCTAAAGCAAGCTATTGCTTCTCTGGGATCTCTTTGTCCTTCACATCCTTATACTACTGAGCCTTTGCCTGCCCCTAGGATGCTGACAGAGAAGTTGTTTTGCAGTGGGTGGATGCCAAAAGAGAATCTGGTTTGGCCATTGGTGTGTGTGTGTAGGCAGAAATGCTGAAGGCTGAAGAAAATAAGTGACATTAAGGGGAAATGAAACCTCATTCTAATTTCAACTCAAAACCTATTACTGACCAAGATAAACACATTTTCAGGGTGTGGGAACAACATTGTCTTTCATCTTTAGTCACTTGCTCTTTTTCTGCTTCTCAGGGGAGTGGTTTCAGGTAGTTACTGGACTCTCTTCTACCTTCCCTCACCCAGGCTCAGCTCGTCAGCTTGCTTGCTTACCACCACAGAGGGTCCCAGCCAGCATGAGCTGCTGAGACCAGTGGTCCTACCCTTCATCTTGCTCTTAGGTACTCAGCTGGGAGCAGAGCCAGCTGCTTTCCTCCTCTCCTTACCCTCCAAGCTCCCTCCCACACCATTATTTTTAACCCAGATCAGCATCTCCATTCACTTCACCCTGTGAGCTCTTGCTTCTGCCAACAGAAACAGGCTGTGAAACTCGAGTTAACCCCAACTTCTTCAAGCTCCTTGTAGCCCTTCTCACCCTGGGCAACTCAGTCCCATCTGCTTGAAGCATCTCCCCTGGTAATGTGGAAGATGGTACCAGCCTTTTCCCCTGCTATGGCACAGGAGGACAGGCTCCTATTACCTTGCTGAAGTCAATGGGGTGAGTTCCATCTCCTCTAACTTTCCAGGTGTGCACTATACTCAGCTCTATCTGGAGTAGTCAGACTGCCTTTGTAGCCAGGAGAGAGTAAATGTGTTCTGGCACTAATCAGCCTGACTTATTTTAGCTCTCTGCTGTGGACTTGGGTCTTTTCACAGAGAGGAACTAACTCCACTGCCAATAATGAGTTCAAGTTTAGATATCTCCAGTCAGCTGATGGGTACCCTCAAAACTTCCTAGTTACTTCACTTGGCTCCAGACCAGATCTTTGCAGATCAGCATTTAGTCATGACTTCTCATATGAGTTAGAATGACCATAACCTTTGGATTCTTGCTTCAGAAGATCTTTAACTCCATGGATGTGATGGTATTGGAGAGAAGGTCCACAGGTTATTGTAGTTTGACTGCCCTGTGTGCTCTCAAGAGCTGTCTTGTGAGGACTGACAATGTTCCTATACCTTTAATGACAAATGACAGCTTACAGTATGAGAATCACAGACTAATTCAGGTAGGAGAGGGACCTGTTGAGCTCACCTACCTGGAATGGTTCCAGGGATGGGACATCTACCATCTCTCTAGGCAACATGAGGGAATGTCTCACCACCCTCAGTGTAAAGAAGTTCTTCCTTCTATCTAGTCTAAATCTCTCCTCTTTTAGTTTCAAACCATACCCCCTTGTCCTGTCCCAACAGGTCCTGCTAGAAGGTCTGTCCCCATCTCTCCTCTAGGCCCCTTGAAGTACTGATTTAGTTATTAGTCTTTAACTGAGACTCAGAGCTCAAATCCTAGTCAAAGCTAAGCTTTGGCATTACCATTTCTGTTCTTCTTGCCCAGAGGAGTCATGGAGAGCTGTGAGTGCTTCTGGGTTCTCCTCCAAATTAAACAAAGCCTCCAGAGCATCTCTCACATTGCCTGAGGAGCTGTGAGGGGGCTTAGGGAGGTGGTGAACAGGTTATTCTCCTCCTCCTCTCTCACTCTCACCTTTGGCAGGACATTCTTCCTCTATTGGTGTTGCCATGGGTTTGTTGCCACGGGGGAGGCAAACAGGAGGTTGAACTTGGTGTTTCTCTTCCCATCTCCTTCTATCTTGGCTGATCCAAGCAGTGGGGACAGAAACTGCTCTGTGCTCTTGTAGAAAAGGGACTGAACATATTTTGCTGGGGAAAAATGTTGTCATTTAGCTGCCAGAGTGCTTGGAGGTATCCCAAGTTATTTCAGTAGAAATGACACTAAAGCATCCCTAATTTTCTCCCCCTTAACAGGATCTTTGCTACTGCCTTCAGTGGCACAGCCACCATAGCTGAACTGCTTGTTTTCTTCCACACCTCTGCAGATACCTGGATGAAACCCAACTGCTGGTGAGTTCTGCTGGGGGCTGGAAGGTTACCTTGTTTGGTTTGTCTAGTTCTCAAGAGCTAAGCTGGACTCTCACACTAAAGGGGAAAGAATCACCCATGTGGATTTGCAGCACAAAGCAAGACACAAAGGGATACAAAGCACCAGGTTGTCTTCCAAGCTGTGGGAATCCTTGGCTGGGTGACACTGTTTCCAGGTTTGACTAGAAGAGCACTTCAAACAAAGACATATTAATACTCTAAAGGAGTTTTGATTGCTTTATCCTAAGTATTGAAGAGTTCTCTTGCAGAAGTAAGAAATGCTAAGGGTCCTTCTCCCAGTCCTTTCTCAGAGGTGCTCTGGTGCTTTGGTTAGATGAGTCATGCAGTAACCTAAATGACAGCAAAGCCTCAATTAAGATTTAGTTTTTGGAGCTCCAAATTAGGCTCTGATTTAGTCTCAGGGATTAAGGAAAACAAAACCTTCCCAATGGCTGGATAAAACTTGCATTCCTTTCAATTGTGATCATCCTACATCAAGGAAATGTTGGAAATGTTGGCAGGCTCCTAAGGATAGGCCTGTGAAAGTTATTATAGTGCTTTAAGGAGGTTTAAGAGACAGGAATCCAGAGCTTCTAGCACCAAAGTGTTGGATTCCTCTTCTTGTCGCTCCAAAAATAGTTTGATGGATGTTGGGTCCAGTGGGTGACCTTTAAAAGTGACCACAGCAAAAGGAGGGGCAGAGCTGAAGCTCTCCACCCCCATGCTGGCTCTCCTTCTCCTCACCAGAGTGCCTCTAGACAGCTATGTCATCTGTAGCCATAAAATAAATTGAAGCAAGTCTGTCTGAGCCTTGTTCTCAGCAACGTTGAAGTAGGTCACAGCCTTGGCTGGATACCTGCATGGAAGCTTAAATGACTCCTCCCTCACCTTGGATCAAGGTGGCTTGAGTTATGAGGGATGTTTTTGTAGGGCCTGGACAGGTTGCTACAGGAATCCTAGCTCTTTGCTGTTTCATTAGTGGGAGAACAGCATAATTGGCTACTCCTGGCTATCAACATCCAAGTGTGAATGTTAGAGGAAGGAGAAAATTGGATTTTTCAGGAAGGCTTTCTGAAGCACTTTCCTTCCAGGAAAGACATGTGGGATAGTTCCTCATCAGTGATGCTTCTTCTCCTGAGTACTCCTGCTCAGAAGAATTATTCAGCAGAGCCTTGAGGGTGTACAGATCACAAGATCATTTGTCTGATGACCCCTTGGCCACAGGGGTCAAAATTCATCATTGTTGTGGTAGAACATTTGCTTAGGCATTTAGTTTCTCCTTTTTTGCAACTTTGGTTGCTGCTTAGAAAACATTTTCAGGCCCACGTTGAATCAGAAAGGTGAAGAGGAATAGTCAGTGCTATGGTTCCACAAGTGTTTTAGTTTTAGAAAGCCATACAAGAATAATACAAAGCCACAGTGGGCTTTAGAGGGGCCCTGAAGGAGAGTCAAAGCTCTTTCCAAGAGGCAGTGTGGCTCCTCTGATGAAACACAAGTTGCTATTATCAGCCTTGCTTTGTTTTCCTAAGCAGCAGACAAAAATGTTCCCATTCCAGACATTTAACCTCAACACAACACTCCCATGCCCACCCTTGGTTAAGCTTTGCCTACTGTTTATGTGATGCTTTTCCCAGCATATCTAACTTGTTTAACTGCTCATGGGAAGCCAAGTGGCTTCAGAGGAAGCCTCAGCACCAAGCTGAATCTTCTCTCTGTTATTTCCAGAGAGATCTGTTGTATCTGCAGCTGCTAGATACAGATTTCAGTGACCTGCAGGGTTGCTTTTGGTGAGGTTTGGCTGCTAACCAGGTGGTTTCAGCCTTTCCTTGTCCTTCTGGCTGAATATAGACAGGGAATAAGTATGGGGGAATAGTTCAGTGCAGTAGAAGCCATAGTCCCTCTTTGAAAATGCACAGATGTTCTTCTTAGGGACATGGTTTAGTGGCATGGTAGTGATAGGTAGATGGTTGGATTTGATGATCCTTTACTCTACAAGTATTTTACCCAGTGTATTTTTTTTAGCCCAGGAAATGAGTCCTTGAAACAGGCCAACAGAGGCCAGAACAACTCATTTTCTCCTTCCATTGTGACCCAAATCATCCTATCAGACATCTCAAAGAGGCTGGACTGCCTGGTGGTGAAGGTCACCATGTCATATGTGGTAGGACATTGATTCTTGGTCTCTGTACAAGCAGAGCTCAGTTGTGAGCAGCTGCAGAAAGGGAAAGAGAAGAGCAGACAGTGCTGACACAGCTTTACAGTCAGTATTCAAATCGTGTTCACAGAAGCTTTCTTGCCAATTTTCTTTTGCTGCTTCAATCAAATGCCACCAGCATTAAAAAACAGCTTGGCCACCACCATGGGCTAGCAAAATAGCAGTCATGTTATGTTCCTTTTTTGATATGGATTGCCAAAATTAAGCAAAAAAAATCATGATGGGAATTCAGCCATGTGAAAATCTATAGGCTAGAAAGCCTAGATTATCTTGGTCTAGGTTCTCCTGCTCTGGCAGGAGGGTTCACTAGATGATCTCCAGAGGTCCCTTCCAACCTCTAACATTCTGTGATTCTAGGAATAGGAAAGGTTGAGGCAGACCTGAGATGAAATCTTCACTTGCAAAGAATGATCTCTTTCACCTTTCAAGCTCCACTTAGAAAAGATCTTTGAGTTCTCTCACATCCTAAACCTTTGGTTAGAGAACTACCAGTATGTCCTGATGCATCCAGGACTGACTGAAGCAGATTTTACTCTATATTCCACACTAAAAAGAAAATTAGGAACTTGCTCTCTGATAAATGCAATATAATGAAGTTGATGATCTGTTTGGTGCTGCATAGCTTAAAGTAAGGATGAGCTTTATCCAGAAGAGAGCCATTAAAAGACAATTAAGAATCACAGAATCATTAAGGTTGGAAGAGACCTCCAAGATCATCAAGTCCAACCATTCCTATCACTACCATGCCACTAACCATGGCCTTAAGTAGAGCATCTGTATGTTTCTTAAACCCCTCCAGGGATGATGACTCCAGCACCTCCCTGGGCAGCCTGGGCCAAGATTTAACAACCCTTTCAGTAAAGAAGTTCCCCCTTATATCTAATCTAAACCTCCCCTGGTGCAACTTGAGGCCATTTCCTCTCACTGTTAGCCCTGGAGAAGAGAGCTACCCCCATCTTGCTCCAACCTCCTTTTAGGTAGTTGTAGAGAGCAATAAGGTCACCCCTGAGTCTCCTCTTCTCCAGACTAAACCTAAGCTAAGACCTGAGAAGGTTTCTGGAGAGCTAAATGAAGAGGAACCAGGCTGTTTGTAGACATACAAGTTCAGGCTCAATGATTAGACCTCCCCAAAACACCAGCAATCAGGATGAAGGAGTTTCATCGTGTGACACTTACCTTGCCAGGGATGCTGCTCCTCGTGCCCTCCACCAACTCTTCTCATCAGGCTTCTTGCCTCCTCAGCAAGGTTCCTGTAGCCTCAGGAAGCTACATCTGCCCATTGGCTCGTTAGGGAAAGCTTGGTTGGGGCAGTGTTTTCACTCTGTCTCCATTTCTCTTGTAAAAGAGAGAAACCACAAATGTTTTTCTTCCGGTTTTAGTCATTTCCTCTCTGCTTGGCAAACCCTGGTTTTTTTTGACAGAGGTTCTCAGATATTGAGGCTGAGTGTTCCTTTATTAAGAGAGCTCAGTGGTCAGCTGGGGCTCTCTGATAGCCACCAAATTCAGTAGAGCTATGCTGAGTAATAATTTCATTTGATTATGCTGAGTTACTTGGCAGTCCAAATTCCTGTGGGTGTTTCTAACCTGGCTTTGGTGCTAGAGAAGAGCTTTGTAGCCCTGGAAAGTCAGCTTGTGGGCTTTGAGCTTTCCATGCCACAGCCCAGCATTTACAGTGTGTATCAGTGAGCTCTTGAGGAGCCTCTCACTGTTAGCCCTGAAGAAGAGAGCTACCCCCATCTCACTCCAACCTCATTTCAGGTAGTTGTAGAGAGCAATAAGGTCACCCCTGAGTCTCCTCTTCTCCAGACTAAACCTAAGCTAAGACCTAAGAAGGTTCCTTTGGTTTTCCTCACTAACTTCTGTTTCAGATCTCAGTGTTTCAGGGTTTTGGGCCTGATCCCCCCCAAACACTCCCCAAAGCCCTTTATTCTTCCACTGGAACACATATCTGCAGTAAAAGAACCCCAAGAGCTATTGAAGCCAGGTACAAACTGTCTGCTTTGGGTCTCCCCCTCCTCTCAACACCCTGAGTTCATTCCTCTGCTGAAGGGTTAGGACGTGTGGGGAAAGAAGGCATGGCACAAGGCAAGCAGCTGGCCCCACAGCTCCATTCCATGTATGCTCAGGGTCCTGATTAATCTCCCACCTATGCAGTTAAAAGAAACAAGAGAAATAAGTTGCTGTAAAATAGGAGGATGAGATCAGCTTCATCATCTATAGTCAGCTGCGCTTTAAATTCCTTTTTTACTGCTTTGTAACTGCAAGCTCCTGAGGCACAGCTTTCTCTTGAGGCAGAGAGCTTATTGCATGACAGTTTCTCTGGGATGCTTTGTTTATCTGTGCTAAGGTTAGATTGCTCAACATGCACTTCAATAAATAACACAAACCCCAAGGATTATCTTTAGCTACTGCAAAATGTTTTCCTGAAAATAATGAAGTAAATAACTGGCATTGCTTGAGGGAGAGTTTATTATGCTTACAGAGTCCCAACATGGCAGGGGTTAGAAGGGATCTCTGGAGATCATCTAGTCCAGCTCCCCTGCTAAAGCCAAGTCATCTAGAGCAGCTTGCTCAGGATCACTTCCAGGTGACTTTGGGATCTCTGCAGAGAAGGAGACTCCACAAGCTCTCTGGGCAGCCTGGGCCAGGGCTCTGGCATCTTCACAGCAAAGAAGTTCAGATGGAACCTCCTGGGTTCCAGTTTGTGCCCATTGCTCCTTGGCCTGTCCCTGGGCACCACTGAGCACAGGGTGACCCCATCCTCTTGCCTCTCACCCTTTAGATATTGCTAAGCATGGAGCAGCCTCCCCTCTGGCTGTGCTCTTCTCCAGGCTAAGCAGTCCCAGGGCTCTCAGCCTTTCCTCCTCCCAGAGATGCTCCAACCATATCAGCATCTTCCTAGCCTCCGCTGGACTCTCTCCAGTAGTTCCTTGTCTCTCTTAAACTGGAGAGCCCAGAACTGGAGCCAGCACTCCAGATGTGGCCTCACTAGGGCAGAACACAGAGGGAGGAGTGCTGGCCACACTTTTCTACTGCACCCCTGGAGTCCATTGGCCTTCTTGGCCACAGGAGCACATCTCTGGCTCATGGTGAACTTGTCCACTAGCACTGCCAGCTCCTTCTTTACAGAGCTGCTTTCCAGCAGGTCAACCCCTAACCTGGCCTGGTCCATGGGGCTATTACTCCTTAGATGCAAGTCCCTACATTAGCCCTTGTTGAGCATCATGAGGTTCCTTTCCAGAGCTTAAATACTTCCCATGTCAAACTGCCCCAAACCCACGAGGATCTGTGATAGGCTGCAGCATGTTGCAGGGCATCTGCAGCTGCTCTGGGGCTTGCATGGCTTGTTAGTCTTTGCTGTGTATTACCCTGGTGTTTCAGATAAATGGGAGATGTATCTCTCTTGTAAAGGAACATACAGGATCATTTCCCAAAGTGATCATTCCTTCCTCTCCAAAGTAGGAACTAATGAGAGCTGCAGAAATCATTGATTGTAAATGAACTCCTTGACAAATATTGGAATGGTTTGGGTTTATAAGGGAGCTGTAAATATTTTGTTGTCATCCTTCAATTGTTAGCAGAAATAACTCGGGCCTGGAATTCACTCCCTGATAATATGTTACATCTTCCTGCAGTAACTACATTCCAGAGGTCGCATTCTACAAATAGCTTTCCTAACTTAAATTACTAGCCAAATAATCTGCAGGGTTCTATAGGATTGCTATTGTGCAACTCAGCTTTTCTGGTAGCCATCTGCATTTAATCACATTTAGAGAGGGGAGAAAAAAAAGCGATGTGTAGTGCTTTTGAACCCAGGACATCCATTCAAGTATCATCATTATTCACATTTTATGCTCCCGTGAAGGATGTTCATACCTTCCATTCCCCCCAAAAAATCACAGTGGGGTACTGCTAATAATGACCATTCTTCAGTGTCAAGTTATACTTTGGCAATAGCTTCAATGTTATCACTGTGGTGCTCTGAAGAAATGAGGAATATGTGTTTGGGCTTTGTTTAGAGCAGAAGTTTCATAGATGTTCTTGCTTCTGTAATTTTTACTGAGCTTTCAGGCTCAGTAAAAGAAATCAGCTGAGAGGTTGGAAATGGTAACAAAAGGAAGAGTTATTCCTTGATTCAAACTGAAATTGTTATGCCCAGTTGGGAGGGAGAGGTAGGAAGAGAACCTCAGATGGAGTGATGTTCTTCAGGAGGCATCACCTGAATTGAGGAGAAGCAGCTCACCTCATCTCTTCAGCATGAAAGATGTTCAGTTTGCTACAAGAGAACACTAGAGGGTTAAGGACCAAAGTCAGGGAGAAGAGTGGAAGGCAGAAAGGCTTTGGCACAGGGGTGAATGTGGCTCCTGAGAATGGAGCATCATGGAAAAGCACTGAGTGGAGCAGGGCATCACTAGTGGAAAAATACAGTTTCCAGGGCAAAAGGCTTATCTCAAGATCAGAAGAAAGCAATTATCTCTGTGTTCTTCCAGGTAAAAAAACCCAACCAACCAAAAACCCTAATTCCACAACTGGTATATCCTTCTTTTTCTTCAAAGTATAATTTACCATGAGCATAAAAGCAGAAAAAAAGGCTGATTCTGAGCATCCTATGTAGCTTCTTCCCCCCACCCCCACTAACAGTAAACCAACTCTATGATCCTGAGCATTAAGACTACTAAACTATATCCCTCAGCACCACATCTCCATGGCTTTTCAATCCCTCCAGGGATGGAGGCCCTAGCACTGCCCTAGGCCCAGTGTTGGGCCTGGGAGGAAAGAGCTAATATTAGGAAGATCAAGGTTGCTTTGTGCTTTGTTTGAAGAGCTATCAAGTAGCAGCAGTATTAGATCATGGGGATTCTCAGCTTAGGGCTTTCTGCAATGTTATGCCTTTTAATTACTGGGCCAGAAAGAGTTCTGTGGGATATCTGAGGCTTAGAAACAGACACTAATGACACAAGCAAAATGGGCTGAGATCTGTTTTCCTCAACTGTATCAGGAGCAAACTTCCTCCTCCCGTTTCAGCTGAGCTGTGGCTACTGAACACTGCAATGTTTTCATAAGCATTTGATTTACATAACACCAGAGGAGGAAAGAAATGGGGCCAGGAAATCCACAGTGGCTCTTCCAGTAGCTTTCAGAATTCCTGACAAGCCTCATGTCAAATCCTCAGCTGAAGACTGACATGAAGAAAGCCTAGTTTTTTTCTCCCTGTGGATTAGTGTTGTTATGGAAAAAACCCACATTATGAAATCATAAGTGGAAAGGGTGATCTGTTCAGGGCAGAGTAGAAACATCTCCAAGCTCAGCCTGGTCCCTTTTTTGCCTTCCTTTAAGTAGATAGATGCTGAGAGGAGCATTAGTGCAAGATGAGCACACCTTAGGAGCTTGAAAATCATTGACTGCTTGCCTCAAGTCCTCAAGAAGCCGAACTGTCCACTTTGGAGGTGTGGAAAAGGGACACAAGAATATGCCCAGGAATCTAGGTGACTTTCTTCCAATGATATTTTAGCTCCTGCCTGGACTGCTGACTCTGGACTGGTGACCAGGGTTGGTTTTTAGTTAGCTGCACACTGATTATAGAAACTCAAGTACTGAGGACAGGTTGCTGACCCCTCAGCATCCCTTGTCTCATCCATTCCCTTCTTGAACAGAGCTAACTTCTGGGGTCAGTTGCACATTATTGCAACAGGGGATTGAATAATTCTTGATGTGACACAGAATACTCTAATATTGCCAGGAAAAGAGCTGTCCAAGGCAAGCAATTTCCAGTGTGCATGTGTGTGCTGTTCTCCAAAGCAGAGAGAGAAGAATGGGATAATCCTGTATCTACAGCTACAGGCTTCTGAGCCCTTTCTCTGAAGCATCTGGTGCTGGCTAACATCAGAGACAGGATAGATTGACCCTTGTGTCTAAGCAAGTCTGGCAATTCCCCTATTTCCAGGCACTGGACAAAACCCAACTGTTTACTAGCAGAGGGTGGCTCATATTTCTTGTCCAATGCTGACAGTCAAACGCTGCTTTCACATTCTCTCTTGCTCCCAATACACAACAACCTCAGGCTGAAGGTCAAAGGGGAGATCCTGGATGTTCCCATGCAAGGAAAATCAATTTAGATACACAAAAGACAGAGCAGTCAGTGCAGGAGGTCACTGCATGCTCTCAGTTGCTCTTTGGGCTTGGAAATTTGAGCAGGGAGGAAGGAGCAGGATGAGCAAGGATGGACTGGCAGAAGCAGAGAAGTGGAGTCAGAAGGGTCATCTGCAGTAAAGATTGACCCATCCCATTGGGCCAGGACCTAGACTGTCCCCAGTCTAGAAGGTGATTCTGTGCCTTCTAAAGATGGTCATTTTGCTCCAAAGGACATCAGCAAGAGTCAAATATTTTTTGGAGGGCCAGGGCAAATGAGTCTGAATAAAAGGCATGTTCAGGAGGTATTGGTTCTCTCCAGCTCCCACTTGCCCATCTGCTGTCAGGCTGGTGAGTACACTGAAAGGAGCCACACTCCATACATCTCACCAGGAAAGGCTTATAACTTGTATCAGGGATGCTGGCAAACCCAAACTCCTCATTACTGCTTCATGTTATGAGCTAAATTTCACAAAGGGAGGCAAACTATTGCTTCTCTGCGAGGATAACATCATCATGTGGTAAAGAATCAATCACCCAAGGAGTGAATTCCCCCTTCTGCCTTGTTAAGATTTGGAGCCCAGCTCAGGAATAACATCACACATGGCTTCAAATGGAAGCACTATCCTTACTGCATCTTTCCTGGACACAGCAGAGCAGAAAAAGTCCCTGAGGGCCAGAGCAGGGCTGCTGGTTTCATCTGGAGGGCTCTAACACCCTATTGAAGTCAACAAGCTTACATCAGATGGAAGAGTATGAATCAGGGTCTGAGGTTGTCATTTGCTGGTTAGTTCGTATTTGGTGCTGCTATAAATAGGACATTTGGCTGTAATTCTTCTTTCTAGCTTAATTTAGACCACAAAAGTTTGATGAGCCTCAAAATGTCAGCCTTGGAGTTGGAAAGGGCAGATAACTGAGACATTGCTCGTTGCCTTTTGGGCAGAAAAGGGCCAAATAATCCCTCGTGGTGCAGTCAGCCAGGCTTGGTTTGGCTTGCTAGGAATTTAACCCTCTGACTTTGACCTTTGACAGGAACACTTAATTATTTCCAGCTTTCCAGCCAGGTCATAAACTAGCCCTTTAGAAAAGTTTCCTGCTTGCCATAAAAGAGAGAGCTCTTGGCTCCTGGCAGTGCAGAGTTTACATTCTTTGCCTGGAAGGACTTCTGGAATCAGCAGGATAGAGTGGTTGGGTTAAAGAGTTCAGCATTTGGTTTTGGTTTGAGCATTAGAGGAAATCTGTGTTCCAAAATGCCATCCTGTGTCCAGATTGTGTATCTCCCACATTTTTCCTGTTGTTTTGTTTTTGTGTTCCCAGATTCTGGAGCCTGAGCTTGTTCTATTATAAAAACAGAACTTGTCTACAAAGTCAGAATAAAAACTATTCCACCCTTTACTTATTTTCAGGGTCACACTTGGATAACAGTCAATGTTTTATTCATGGAAAGACCCAGTGGTGACTGCCACATGCTCCTGACCATTTTGGTCACAACTTGTGAGTGTCTCTCTGCCCTTGGCTGATGTGTCAAGCTGCAGCTAGCACAATTTCTTCATGAGGTAAGAGAAATGTTTCTTTTCACCTTTTTCATCTGATCATTAAGGTTGGAAGAGACCTGTAAGATCATCAGTTGCAACTGTCAACCTAGCACCACCATGCCACTGAATATCACATCTCTATGGTTTTTAAACCTCTCCAGGGATGGTGACTCTACCACTGCCCTGGGCAAGCTGGGCCAATGCTTAACAACCCTTTCAGGGAAGAAATTCTTCCTTATAGCCAATCTAAACCTCCTCTGGTGCAGCTTGAGGACATTTCCTCTTTTCCTCACACTGGTAACCAGGGAGAAGAGACTGACTCCCACCTCACTCCAACCTCCTTCCAGGGAGTTGTAGAGATTAAGTTTCCCTGAGCCTCCCCTTCTCCAGGTTAACCAACCTCAGCTGCTCCTCACAACACTTGTGCTCCAGACCCTTCCCCAGCTTTGTTGCCCTTCTCTGGACACTCCAATGTCTTTCTTTCCCATGCACTCCAGATTGTCAGGAGGACATTTCACCTTCAGTCAAAAATGAACAAATGCAGAACATCACTTTTACCAGACCACCCAAAAAATGGGAAGGCATGACCCTAGCTGAAGGACATCATGCCTTAAATAAAACACTGCCTTGATGAAACAATAGTTCCTCCCATATTTTCTCTGTCCTAAACAACCACAACACACTAAAGAGCCAAAAAGAGCCTCTTGCAAGGCTCCTGATTTTTGGGGTGCTGTGTGCTCACATCACTCCTGGGCAGGAGCTATTCAAACCCTTCCAAGCCTCACTTTGCAAGGTTTACCAGAGGATGTAATTTTGCCTTCCCACTTAACAGCTTTACCAGTAAGTTGCTGCTTTTTCCTTACATGGGGATGTGGTTGTGGGGACATTCTTTTCAAATGAAAAGGCAGCTCCCTCCACCTAAAAAAAACCTCCACTTGTCCACAACTTGAGCACCCTGCACCAAAACCAGAGCTGAAACCCCAAATGTTACTGAATGAAACACCTCTTTGGAGAGTGATTTCCCAGTTTTGGGGGTTTGAGGCAGAGCCCTGTGCTCTCTTAGGGCACTGGAGCTAGAGATGGCCCAGAGCATGTGGCTCAGGTCCAAACCTGCCCTTCCATCAGCCCAGGTGTGCAGCCTGAGGATTGCCTGGAACACCTGCATCCCAGGAAGCTTCAGCCAAAAGCATCCCTGCTTTCCCCATGCTTTCACCTGCAGGTTTGGGGTCATTGAGATGTCACAAGCAGCTGCAGGCTGGTGAAGCTTGGGAGATGTCAGGGAGGAAAGAAATGTACAGCATCATTTGGTTGCCTCACTGCAGGGAGCAGAGCTCAGCAGTGGTGCAGCTGACACACCTGAGGGACAGGTTCCAGGGCTGGAACATCTCTGCTGTGAGGAGAGGCTGAGAGAGTTGGGATTGTTCAGCATGCAGAAGAGAAAGCTCCAGGGAGACCTTCTTGCAGCCTTTCAGTACTTAAAGAGGACTAGAAGAAAGATGGGGACAGATTTTGGAGCAGGACCTGTTGTGACAGGACAAGTAGTGGTGGTTTGAAGCTAGAAGAGGGAGATTTAGACTAGACAGAAGGAAGAAAAAAGCAAGGAAGAAATTGTTTGCACTGAGGGTGGTGATACCATGGCCCAGGTTACCCAAGGAGGGAGCAGATGTCCCATTCCCTGGAACCATTCCAGGTCAGGTTGCAATTTGCTGCTGCCTGATCTGTGTTCTCACCCAGAGGTTGCTTTACACCACTCCAGCAATACCAAAGTGCTGAACTGCCAGAATGGTATCAAAGAGACCTGGACATTAAAAAACATCCTTGTATGTCTCTAGTATATTATCCATATTCTACTGAAGTACTAAGTATTTCTCTTTTCTCTAACAAAAAGATCCCAGAAGCAAACTCATCCATTTAATCTTGCTACTCCTCATTTATTCCATGTGGCATTTGAAATACCTTTCTTTTAAATGCCCTTCTATTTAATAGTTGTCAGAGGTTTTCTGGCATAAATATTTTCCCCATGAGGTTAGGAAACCAAAGTGTTGGACACTTTTTTTTTCACAGTTATGGTCTATTAGATCATGGTCTTTTGTGGTTAGCTCGGAGTTCAGGCCATCACCAAGCCATATCAGGAGAAACACATGGAGGAAAACATCTCAGCTTCATAGCTTTCAACATCCAAGGGAATTTGGAAAAGCCAAAAGCTGGGGATGGAGAATGATCTGTTGTTGTTCTGACAAAGCTAACCTGAGGTGACTTGTAAGAAAATTAGAGGAAGAGAGGTGGTGAGAAGAATTGCTCTTTGGATACTGCAACTCTAGCACCCTCACAGCAAAGATTTTCCTCCTGTTCAGGTGGAAGCTCCTGGGTTCCAGTTTGTGCCCATTGCCCCTTGGCCTTTCCCTGGGTTCTGACATGCTGATTGTGCTAGGTTGACTTCGACATCATTGTGCATCCCATTAAAAATCCAGATGAAATCAAGTCCATCAAGAAACCACTACAGTATCAATGAGATGGTCTGGAAGATGATTAAAATGTAATATATGGACTTAGTCTCATTAGTTTAATATCAGCTTTTCCTTAGAATGAAATCATGGCTTGGAGCCAGGTGGTGGTTTAGAGAAGGGTCACTTCTCCATTTGAGGGTTGGAGACCAGGAATTCTGCAATTATCTCAAGAGCTTGTCCTTAATGATTGTGTTTTCCTTGATCTGTTGGTTTTGTTCTTGATGCAGCACTGACAATCCTTGGACCTTTTGGCCATTGGGATGAGGAAACACAGAAGAAACATCACTTTCCTCAGAAGACAGACCTGTGAGAGCAAGAGCCAAAATGCTGATGGAGCCTCAGGCTGGTGAGTTTGTTTGGGTCTCTGAGTAGCCTTCTCTAGGTGAAGATGTCCCTGCTGACTGGAGAGGGGTTGGACTAGATGACCTCAAAAGGTCCTTAAATCATTCCCTGACTCTATGATAATGATTATAACCCTGATTTTCCAAGCAAACTCTCAGCTAGGCTCTGCAAAGTGAGACCTCCTTTCCCCAGGGTGCCAGCTCCTCACAGCTCCCCTTGAAGCTGCAGGGAATTGGCTCAGGGAGACCCAAAGCAAAGCATCCAGCAGTGAGGCAGCTTTGTGCCTTATCCTCAGATGTTAGTGACAATAGCACTGCCCTGGGATGGCCTAAAGGAAGAATTTTGTCTCAATCACAGCAGAACCTTTGGAAATTAGTGAAGTGGTAAAATTCCTTGTCAATCTAGCAGCAAAATCTTTCCTATGTCCTGTGACAAAGAGAATAAATACGTTGGGCTGGGAATTGTATGAAAGGAGCCCTTAGAAGTTTCAGGCCTTTAGCAAGGAATTGCTTCAAGCTGTATAAAAAAAAAAAAGGAGTTTAAACATTCCCTAGTTAAGCTCTTTCCTTTGTCCAGAGTTTTCTCATGTCTCCAGCTGCTGTATTCACAATCTTCCCCAGCTGAAAGGGAGCCTGGCACAGGGCAAGTGAGCCTATAAGCTCAGAGAAACCTTCTCTTAACAGTGTTTGCAGAGCAGAATGAAAGCACTGGAGAAAAGCAGGGGTTTGGGGGGCAGTTTTGCATCTCTCTGGTATGCTCTAAGCCCCAAAAGCTGATGCTTGCTAGCAGGAGGATTGCTGTGCTGGTGGTTTTCCATTCCCAGTGGAAGGTTGACTTTTCTGCCTCAGGATAATGTGGTTCCATGCAAGTCTCAATAAGAACCAAGGGATGAAGGTAAAGTCCTTGAACCTCCAACATCTTGTAAACCTCTGATCATAAACAGAGGTTAGGTAAATACTCCTGAGACAACTAATAATGGCCAAGGGGAAAAAAAAACCAACAAACAACAAACAAAACCCCCAACAAAAACCCCCCCAAACAGCAAGCACAGGTGTTTGTTTTGCTAGGATGGTGTTTGTCTTTTCCCTTGATGCTGACAACTTTCCCTAGTAGCCTAAGAGCAGAGATGTGACAGTCACTGCATAAACCTTGTGTCTCTCCTACTTTGCCTATTAAAGTGTGGATAAACATCACTCCTGGATGAATATCCTAATCTCTTGGAAGCTTGTTGAAGGAAGGCTTTTACTTCCCTTTTTTTTTTTTCCCCAGGCAGTTCTATATGGAATCCACAAGACTCTTTCTCCTCTCCTTGGCTTGTGAGGAAGATGGACTTGTTGTAGCAGAGAATGTTTTCACCACCATGGTTTAGAAAGGCAAGTTTCACCCTCTCTTTTTGATGGCTTTTATTCAGAGGGAGTCCTGGACTTCAACTTTCCACTTAAAACCAAACTCTGTTTCTCTTTTGATAATGGAAAGGATCATATAACATACCTAATGCTGGACTAGATGTGTTGGTGATACTGCTGCTCAGGAAACTCAAAGTAAAACCTTTCCTAAGGCTGATGGCCATGTTGTTAGAGGTTTTATTAGAGGCAGTACAGTAGCCTTTTCCCATTTGTATTATGTCCTTGTTTGACTGAGACACAATCCCAGGCCAGCCATGGTCTGGAGGCTGTTAGCAGTTTGGAGTCAGCCAGGACAGCTGAGCTGAGTTGGCTACAGGTGTATCCCATCCCATAAACATCATGCTCAGTATAAAGGGATAAGTTTGCTCAGAGTGGAGGCTCCTCCTGAACTTGCCCTGGAGGGTCTCACTCATCATTGTGCTCCTGAGGATGCTTTCCTGTTTGCTGTGAGTGTTATACCTGGGCTGGGTACAGCTTGGTGTGGTGGGCATGGGTTAAATGTACACAACTGTCAATCCTTGATGGGCAATCTGTCAAGTGGTACTCCAGCTTGGATGATACTTGCTGAATTTGGACAGCTTTTCCCTACTTGTGATCCATTCACAGAGCATTCCTGACTTCTTCCAGCTCTTCCCTTATGTGTAGGTATTTGACTCCTTGACTAAATGGGCTGTTGTGAGGCTGTTTGCTACACTTGCCATCCTTTGTCCCTTAAGTCACATCTCCAGGTCTTACACTAGTGTGGGGAAGTTGAGATAAGGGAAGCACAAAGCCAACCTCCAGCTTGGCATGGTGGGATGGGCTAGGATGGGAGCTCTGCTTCCCCATGCCTGGTGTCCTTTGCTGTGTGACTCAGGGCTGGCTGAGCAGGCACACGTGGGACTTGGGGCAGCTCAGAGGCTTGATAAGAGCTTGAGGACAAAGGGGAGTTGTTATCTGGTGTGCAGACAGGCAGTTTGGCACTGAAACCCATGAGCTAAGCACTATGAGCAGAAAGCAATTGAAATACAAGTTCCCTGAGTGGATTTTGTTTGTGGTTACTTCCTTCATCTGCAAACTATCATAGCTCTTTCCTTCAGCAACAACTCCTTTCTGTCATAGCTCCTGTTTAAAGAATATTCACACAATTCCAGCATGGTAGGGATTGGAATGGACCTCTGGAGATCATCTAGTCCAACCTCCCTGCTAAAGCAAGCTCCCCCAGAGCAGGTTGCTCAGGATAATGTCCAGGTAGGGTTGGAATCTCTGCAGAGAAAGAGACTCCACAACCTCTCTGGACAACCTAGACCAGTGCTTGGTTACTCCCATAGCAAAGAAGTTTTTCCTTATATTCAGATGAATATTCCTATTCCATCTTTTGAAGGGGAAAAAACTGTGTATCTCTTAAGTTTTCTTCAGTCTTGAAAATCTGAATCTCTTAAAGCACAGCAACATGATAGAAAATAGACTCCAAAAGGTCACACAGAGATGGTTTCTCTGTTGAAGAGGAGGAGATAAAAGAGCTGGCATGGCATTTTGGCAGCTAACAGTGCTGGTGGTGGAGCTGCTAGAACTGGGTGGCTCTTGAGGATCTTTGGAAAGCTTTATCTGTTGGTTCTTTTTTGCCTTTGAGTCTGAATTCTTCCAGCCTTGCTTAGTCTTTTTGGGCTCCCTTAAAGGTCAGCTGAGAGAAAGCATGAAGTGGCTGTCCCAGGGGGAGGGAGCTGCCACTTCTCTGTCTCTGTTTGGCAATGCAGAGCAAGTGTCTAAGGCATGGTGCTGTGAGAGAAAGGAGCTGCTTCTGCTTTCTCCCTTCCTCTCTAGTAAACTCTGTTCCCTGAATGAATGAGCCAGCCTTAGGAGTAATTTTATTGAGAAGCAACCTGAATGAAGAGATAACCTCCAAACTCACACATATCCCTTGTAGGCCACAGCTTTCTCTGGAGCTGATGTCAGGGGCTGTTTTTAGATGGAGATGTCTAAACCCTTTGATTTTTGTACCAGTGAATAACTGCACTAGTCAGTAAATTATCTCAGTGTTACTACTTCTAGTTCCATCAGGTGCAGAGCTGAACTCAGCAAGTCTTTGTTTTCATTCCGATTACTCACAATTTCAGCCCCACTTCCACTCCTATCCTTTTCCCTCCAAGTCTCCTCCAAGGGCAAACACAAGGTGCCACCTGCCAGGGATGGGATGAGTTGTGGAAGTGGTGACCTTTGGTCTCCAAATAAGAGCAGGTGAGTAATTGCATGTGTAAAGCCCCAGAGCTGAGCAGTGGAGGTGGCACATTCCTTCACAGCCCCTAGAAGGAGATGTTATGATCCTGTCAGCCTTGTGCTGTCCTAGCAGCTGTGATAAGCCACCAAAACTTCAGAGAAAGCTCCTGAGATGATGGCAAAGAGAGCAAGAACTCAAATGTCCCAACTTTGTACAAAGAATAGCTGTCATTAGGCACAGAATCAGAGGATGTTTTGGGTTGGAAGTGACCTTTAAAGGTCATGTAATCCAACCCTCCTGCAGTAAGCAGGGACATCTTCCACTAGATCAGGTTGCTCAGAGACCCTAACAATCTGACCTGGAATGTTTCCAGGGATAGGGATGTCAGATACAGTCTGGGGGATGTTCCAGTTTCTGGTTTTCTTCTCCTTGGCTGCTGCTGAAGTGTTTGGGCAGCCAGCCTCTTCCCTGTCAACTCCCACTCTTACTTTTTCTCTTAAAAGTAATATTAATAGTGGTTTTAGTTATTTCTTTAGTATCCAAGAGTAGCCTAGCAAGCAAAGTCTTGCCTGCTGGCTTTGAATTTCTGCTAGCACTGCTCCTGTCCTGCACTTGAGACCTTCTTGGTGTTCACTAGCCATCCAGGTGGCCACAGCACAGCCTTTCTTGGAGCCCTTGGATTTTTTGGCATTTCAAGCAATTGTTCATCTGCAAAAGCACCAAGTAGAAGCTCATTGCATGGAACAGATGAGGCTGCTGAATGCAAAGCTGCTTTAGAAAAGAATCTATTTACTGACAGCAGGGCAGGTTCTCTCCATCTTTCTTTTCTAAAACTCCAATCAAGGAAATTGAAGTGTTTGGGGTTTTATTCAGGCTAGAACAGGACTAATTCTGCTCAGTGATTTCCCTTCCCAGCTGAGTCTCTTCTCAGTGCTGCACTTTGTGCAGCTGCCAGCATGTTCTCCAGACAGTGGCTGCTGCTAGCACTGAGCACACTCCATGGGCAGAGTCACTACCCAGGCTTGGGCTGCAGCAAGGCTCTGCCTTACACTTGCTCCTGGGCAGCCCAAGGACACTGCTAAACCTTGTGTCCCATCTTGGGCTGCAGTGAGTCAGAGGAGAGGTGACTCTAAACTGACCAACAAGGGGTTGCATCCCATGGATGTCATAGGATAAAGCTGAGGGATCACGAGGGTCAAGTTGTCTTCTTCACTGGCCAGTGTCTGAGGAGGACTCTGTCTGTTCTGCCTTTGATCCTGTTCTATGTGTTCCTAAATCCACTTCCCATCTTCTGCTAAGTCCAGTCTAGGACTTCCCCAGTGCTGCCACATCATCAGTGGTGACAGTGATGGAATTGCCATCAGGGGTAGGGTTTGATACTGGTTTAAGTATCTATTTGTCTAGATTTCATTTTCTTGTTATTATTTCCCTTAAATCTATTTTAGTTTTCCATCCCCCAAGTCTCTCTCCTTTATTCCATTGCTCTTCCCTTTGGAAAGGCAGAAAGGTTCAGAGAGAGCCTCTGTCCCTCATCTAGTGACCAGCCCAGCCCTGCCCCTTGACAATTAATTCAGATGCAGCATTGAAATCCATTACACAAACACATGAACTCTAAAGGCCAAACTCCATGTTATTTCAGTGAGCAAAACATTCTGCAGACAGCTGTGTTCCACTGCAAAGCAAGTGCTGGCAGCAAGCAGCAGGCTGAATAACAGAAAGGAAATGCTCTTGTTGCCTGCCCAGCAGCAGGTGCAGCTCCAGGCTGGGCTGTTTGCATCAGCAGTATCATCCTTCTCTCTTACATCTGCGTCACTGAGAGCAAAAGAAAAGGCTCATCTTCTCCTTGCCACCTCTGCTGCTGCCTTTCTGGATTTGTTTTGCACAGCTTTCATGGCAGGAGATGCTGATCCTGTGGTGCACTCTGTAGCCCAGGCTGGAATAGTAATTGCATCTAAAATTCTCAAGGTAGAAAATGTATTCCATTAACTTGTTGCCACCAAAAGGGTCAGATGAAAAAACCTTGTATCAGTATCTTCTGCTCTCAAACTGGAGTTATAGAATATATGCAGACCCAGCTGCACTGTGAGAGAACAAGAGGGGTCCTGCAGAGCCAATTTATGGGATTGACACAACCTGTTACAGATCCCATGGGATGTGGCAAAACACTGTCCAGAAAAAGCAGTCTGAAGCTGCTGCTTTTTTGATCTTGGTCACATTGGTGCTGGTGAGGCTGCACCTTGAATCCTGGGGTCAGTTTTGGGTTCCTCACTCCAAGAAGGATATTGAGGTGCTGGAGTGTGTCCAAAGAAGGGCAATGAAGTTGGTGAACGGTCCAGAGGAGCAGCTGAAGGAACTGGGGTTGGTTAGCCTGGAGAAAATGAGGCTCAGGGGAGACCTTCTTACTCTCCAACTCCCTGAAAGGAGGTTGGAGTAAGGTGGGAGTTGGCCTCTTCTCCCAGGTGCAAGTGATAGGACAAGAGAGAACAGCCTCAAGTTATGTCTGGGGAGGCTTAGGTTGGATAGTAGGAAAAACTTCTTCCTCAAAAGGGTTGTCAAGCCCTGGCTCAGGCTGCCCAGGGCTGTGCTGGAGTCACCATCCCTGGAGGGATTGAAAAGATGTGGAGATGTGGTGCTGAGGGACATGGTTTAGTGGTGACCTGGCAGTGCTGGTTAATGGTTGGACTTCATGATCTTAAATTTCTTTTCTAACCAGAATGATTCTGTGATGCTATGGTTGTATGTTTCTGTGTTCTTAGCCCCTAAAAAGGTGGCTTTTCCCTTTCTAGTTGGATCTGCTAAGAAAACAGACTCCATCAAGGTATTGTAATCTGAAGAGCCAGGGCAAGTTATGCAGTTTCAGCCCAATGCCATTGCACTATTGATTTACTAAGGAGTTTGTCCTTTTGAATGCCCAAATGCCTTCCCAGAATCTCTATCCTTCCTGGGCACCTTGCAAATGAGAGCTGCCTCTGCTATGTCTGTTGCTTTGCTAAGTATGATGTGACTGTCCTTATTTCCCCTTCCCTTAGAGATTGAGCTGCTGGCTTTATAAAGAGCCAACCTTTCCTTTTCCCCCAAACCTGCTCTCTTCTCTGAGCCATGCTCCCTTCTTCTGGCTGTCTATGTCCTCTCTCCAGGAAAAGGATTACAAATGATGGTGTGAAAGCATTTGTTTTAAAGCACAGAACCTCTTAGTAGACAGTGGTGTTAAGTAAAACAGCAGGTGAGCTTGTTAACTCCATCTTGCCTCTCTTCTCATGGAGTATATGGTTTTAAACTAACTGTAGTATCCTCTCCTAAAGTAGTATTGTTTTCAACAGGAATACACTGAGCATAATCATGGTATAAATGTGACCTGATGGGGGAAAAAAATAAACAAAAAAGACCCAAACCAAATAACACAACCAGATTGAAACCAAACAACAAAACCCCAGTAACTACCATCTGCCACTTTCCTAGTAAACACTGAGATATTATGTCATGAACTCAGTGATGCAGATGACCAGGGTGTGGGTAACCACTCACTGCTTTATTTCAACACTTACTCTGAAAAAGCTTTGCTTTAGGTGCAGCAAATCCATTCCTGAATGTTTGTCAGAGGGAAAGGGCTTGTTCCAGCCTAACCCTGCATGTTCCTTTACGTCAGCTGCAAACTGCCTGGCCGCAGCTTGCTTGAATCTTGTTGATTTGGGGAATTAGAGGCAGAGTTAATAAATGGCACTAGTTATGGGGAAGGCTAGGAAACCCTTATTCTAACAGAGTCTGACCATGGTAGGGATCTCTGGGCATTATCTAGTCCAACCCCCCTATTAAAGCAGGATCACCTCCAGCTGGGTTTGGAATCTCTCCAGAGAAGGAGACTCCACAAGCTCTCTGGGCAGCCTGGGCCAGGGCTCTGCACCCTCACAGCAAACAAGTTTTTCCTCCTGTTCAGATGGAATCTCCTGGGTTCCAGTTTGTGCCTATTACCTCTTGGCCTGTCCCTGGGCACCACTGAGAAGAGTCTGATCTCATCCTCTTGCCCCTTGTACCCTTTAGCTGTTGCTCACACGGAGCAGCTCCCCGCTGGCTCTGCTCTTCTCCAGGCTAAGCAGCCCCAGGGCTCTCAGCCTTTCCTCCTGCCAGAGATGCTCCAGTGCCCTCAGCATCTTCCTAGCCTCTGCTGGAGTCTCTCCAGTAGCTCCTTGTCTCTCTTGAACTGAGGATCCAGCATTCTACTGGCTGCCTTTGGCCAAGCCTGCTGAGAAATGATTATATTAAATACACAAATAGAGAGATTTGTAAGGTTCCCATGACCTGTTCTTCATTCAGAGGTGTCTGTGTGTGGTGGGCACACTGTACCCAATTCATTACACTTGTTTGGTCCTCAACTGAAGCCCACTGGTGTCAAACTGGAGCCCATTGTACTAAGCAGACTGGTCCCTTGACAGGTTCATTGTGAGTAGATGATAAGTATCCCTCTAGTTGAGCAAGACCTCGATGGACTTGTATCAAAGGATTGTTCTGAACTGGTTTTTAGGAGCATGATGTGAATTAGATGGAGCAGGTGTGAGGGCCAGAGGAAAGCAGAGGTGGGTGTCACACTTCACAGCTGAAAGCCACCCACCCTCAAGGCAGCTTTTCATGGGCTCTGCCAGCATGAACCCTGCTGCAAACAGAAGGCCCTCTGAGTTTACAAGGTAAGCCTGAAGGGACAGAGCAGGCTTTTGAGGGAGGACATCAAAAACACTGGAAAAATTCCTGCTTCAAATCAAGGTAATGTTTAATGACTTGTAAGTCGAGCCTAGACTGAAGAAAAAACACCATGATTTACAGAAAGCCTTTTCCTTGCCTTCAAAGTAAGTAAGTAGGATGCTTTCCAGGTCAAATCAGCTGCATCAGGCCACCAGAGCAGAACAGAGGAAGGCTTTGTAGAGGGAGCTGGTGACAATTCTAGCATTGTGGTGCTGCTTTCTGTGAGGAGGGGGCTGTGCCATAAGCAGTGAGAGAGAGGGAGTCCTTAAGGGTAGCAACTAATTGTCTTGGCTGGGAAACAGACCCATGCTGTGTGCCTGCATTTTTCTCCCAGGGAAACAGGAGTGCTTGGATTTTGTCCTACAGAATCATTAATGTTGGAAAAGACCTCTAAGATCTTCAAGTCCAACTATTAACCTATCACCACCATGCCACTAAACCATGTCACCAAGGACAACATCTACATGTTGTCTTGATCATGAAGGTGTTGGGTTAGAGCTCCCCAGCTCCTGGCCTCTTTCACCCTGAAGATCTAATGCTTGATGATGCCCTCAGGCTGTGGGTAGGATGCCTTCAAAGGGAACAGCCTGGGGCTTTGTTTCCAGCAACTTTCATCAGCCACCACAGCTGATAGAGCTTTTGTAGGTGTGGGGGAAGAAGTGTGTAAGGGTTGATGGAATTTCACTTTAACAGAGTGATGGCTTCTAGCAGCTAGGGAATGGTCATGTTGTACACATCCAAGGATATCAACTGGCTAAACCTGACCCGTGAAGTAGGAGAGCTTTGGCTATCCATGTTCTATGAGATCCTCTGGCTAAGTGTTTAGATTTTATATCAATTTGTTTGGGTTTTTAAAGAGGTAGGAGTTGGAAGGAACCTCTGAAGATCACACAGTCCAACCTTGTGCTGAAGTAAAGGCACCTAGAGCAGCTTGCCCAGGATCACCTCCAGGTGAGCTTGGAATCTCTCCAGAGAAGGAGACTCCACAAGCTCTCTGGGCAGCCTGGGCCAGAGCTCTGGCATCCTCACAGCAAAGAGGTTCTTCCTTTCCAAACTGAGTTGGCTTTTCTGTATTGATCCTTCCCTGAGGAAAGGAAGCCCCAGGAGAACACTGCCATGGAAGGTTTCTCCACTGTAGTCCCATCAAATTAAAATGGAAACTCTTCCCTATGACCAAATTGTGCCTCCAGGGGAAAGCTTCACTAGTTAAACCTGCACAACTCCATCATGATTTGAAGGGAGTTAGGAATGGGAGATGCCTACAGCAGTTCTGACATCATGGTTTGCTTTCAGCCACTGAAATGAGGGGGAAACAAACAAAAAAAGAGCAGTAGTAGGACTATAAGTTGCTAAGAGTGGCAAAAAGAATCTGAAAGCCTGCCTTCCAAAGCAGGCCTCCTGAAAAGCAACAGAAGTTCTTTGCTATGTTGGCACATACCTGAAGACTTTTGTAAGCTTCCTTATATCTTTCTGATTACTTAAAAGGAAAAAAAAATGGGGAAGATAAGAGTTACTCAATACCCAGTAACATTACAAAACTCAGAGACAGTTTCTTATCTGGTTTTGGTTTATTTAGGAGATTCTAAAAAGGACAATGTGTAATAACAGTTGCTACCTAAAGGGAGGAGAACATTTTCTGCTGGTTCTCATATCAAGGTTTATGTTTGCACAAGTGACCTTGGTTAAGGCTTAGTGTTTAGAGCTGTCATCTTCTGCTCATGTTGCCAGTACAGTTGGGTCCTGGTGGTGTTAAACTGTGAGGGCTACACGTGGAGCTTCCTATGGAACAGTTGGGTTTGAACAAAGCCTTCTGGCTGGGTTGAAACCTTTCACAATTAGCAATTCATTTAAAAAACAAACCAACCAAAAAAAAAAAAAAGAGCACTTTTTCTAGTTTCTCGGAGATTGACTCATAGACTGGTTTGGGTTGGAAGGGATCTTTAAAGGTCAATTAGTCCAAGCCCCCTCCAGTCAGCAGGGATAACTGCAGCTTCTAATATAACAGGTGGCAGGTGCTGAGGGCCTAGGCTAAAGGAAGTTTAATGCAGCTTGAAACATGGTTTAGGTCTTCTACTCCTTAGGCTAGCAAAGAGTACTGCATTTTGCATCAGCCTTAAAGAAACAGTTGAAAACTGCTGCTATAAATATCCATCCATCAGAAGCAAAGCCTGGCAAACCACAAACGATGCATCTTGTTGGTCTTTCAACAGTAGCTAAGTCAAAATATTGAGAGGAGTGACTAAAAGCCAATAAACTTGTTACAGAGCTTTCCTCTCCTGAGCACAGAATGAAATCCTCTGGATTAATTGGTTGCTGAGAGGATGATTGTTGGTGACAACTGGAGTAGAGGAGACTGGGCCAAAAGAACCTCCTCATCATCCAGGAGTTATACTGGTAGAGCACAACTGCAATGCTGATTCATGAAGCTGAGGGAATTCTAAACCATTTTGCCTACTTTTCTGCTGGGTAGTAGAAGTTCCTAACCAACAGTGGCAGGGAGGAGGCTTTAGAGGAACGAGGGAGAGAGGAGAGGAAGTCTAGAGAGAAGAGTCTAGACATCTGAGCATGGAATGTTCCCTGGAACCCAAACAAGGATATTTTTTCCTTTCCTAGAAGTGTGAAAGTTTTAGGATGTAGTCAAATGAAGCATTTTGTCTGTTGGCAAGTCTCATCTAAGGAGACTCTAGTGACCTTTTGCTCCTATGACTGTGCTGCCATATGCTGGCCTCTCAGCTCTGTCAGTGCAACCATCTGTGCTGCTGCATGCTCAAGAGTTTCCTTTGCCAAAGGGCATGGAAGGCCACTGACCATCCCTGTGTGCAGCAGCAGGTGCTGTACTGAAGAGCTTGACAGGCTTTTCTGGGTACAGTCACAGAAAAGAGAGTCCAGTGGAGGCTACGAAGATGCTGAGGGCACTGGAGCATCTCTCTGAGGAGGAAAGGCTGAGAGCCCTGGGACTGGTTAGCCTGGAGAAGAGCAGAGCCAGAGGGGAGCTGCTTGTTCCAATGCCTGAAAACCCTCCTGGTGAAGAAAGTCTTCCTAATATCTGATCTGAACCTTCCCTGGTACAACTTGAAGCCATTTCCTCTTCTCCTATCACTTGTTACCTGGGAGAAGAGACCAACCCTCTCCTCACTCCAACCTCCTTTCAGGGAGCTGGAGAGAGTGAGAAGGTCTCCCCTGAGCCTTCTTTTCTCCAGACTAACCAACCCCAGTTCCCTCAGCTGCTCCTCACCACATTTATGCTCTATAAATGTGAATAAAAGTTTAGACATGTCAATGTTGAGCAAATTTCAATTGCCCTGCAGGAAGAGAACCTGCCTGACAATCCTTAATTCCTAGCTTCTGTGCACAGCTTAATCTTTTACACCTTCCATGCACTTGTCATAGTCACTGAGTAGCTTCAGGAGCACCTGTTTGCTGATAAATATCCTTGTTGTCCTGAAGTATAAATCAGGGAAGGGGGAAGGAGTGCAGAGCTGTCAAAGGACAGGCCAAGTCCTGAATGGCCTCCTGAAGAATGCCAGGGATACTTGTGTTGTCATGAGAGTAATGGTCTACTCCTGAGCAAGACAGAACACAACCTGTGCCCTGAGGAAAGGTATGTGACAGGAGCTGAGGTTCTTAGAAAGCAACAGCAAGCAGTGCCAGCAATATTTGGTAGATCAAATATTGCTGGGATCTCATGTTACTTGTGTGTGAAATCAAAGTGGCTCCCAAGGAACTTAGAGGAACATTCCCAGCTGAAATGCTGTTTTGTAAACCAAACAGCACTCAAGGCAGATGACATCTTCATCACTCCTGCTCAGCTGTTCATTCCAGCTGCATTTAGCAGTGGGCTCTTAGGCAATGAAACATTATTTCTCCAATGTCCTTTGCTCTGCCAGCTGCAAAGCCAATGCTGAATTAGTCACACTTCCATCAATATTATAGTTATTCTACTCAAAGAGATTCTCTTGAGTTCAATACCCTTGTTGATTTGAAAGCAAAAAGCAAACTAAAACTGTCTTTTGGCCAAAGTCTACACTGGCTTTTGGAGGATATCTTCATTTTGAGTAGTCATTTAGGGTGCTTAAGGAAGAGCATGGATGTTTTGGACCTGCTGTCATCTGTGGTATGTGAGTCGGTCAGTAAGGGAGTCAAAATGAGCTACAGCTGGATGATAAGGAGACTAAAAGGAGCAAATGGTTGTGCCCAGTGAGAAACAGAAAAGAATTCAAAGGCAATTCAGGAGATTGGCATTAAAACATTGAAAGCTGCAGGTTCTAAGCACTAAGGCTTTTGCTAGCCTGGTGGTATTGTGTTAGTAATATGCAGATGTGTGTTGGACCACAAGCAATGCATCAGTGATAATAATTGTGATGTTTATTCTTCAAAGAGTTCATTATTCATGCTTGATGCACATGGAGCATCATCTCAAAGATAACTTTGGAACTTGCCACAAAGATCTGCTCCTAAGGTTATTGAAACCAATGCTGATTGATGTAAAACCCAGTAGGCTCTGCAACAGCAAGACATGGAATCAATATGATAAATGGAGCAATTTAGAGGACTTTTAAAGGTCCTTTCCAACCCAAACCATCCTATGATTGTGTGAGGGTGGTGAGAAGCTGGCATAGGTTGCCCAGAGAGGTGGTAGATGTCCCATCCCTGGAACCATTCCAGGCCAGATTGTTTGGGGCTCTGCTCTAGTTGAAGCTGTCCCTGCTGGCTGCAGGGGGGCTGGACTAGATGATCTTGAAAGGTCCTTTCCAACCCAAACCATCCTAGGATTCAATTTCAGAAATAGTTTTATTGTTTTGGTTTAATGAAGTATAACATTTCAGCCTTCAGTGGAGAACCTGACTAAAGCCCAGGCAATACTTTGGGACCATCTAAGCTCTAGCCCTTCTTTGGAACACTATCAGAACAGTGTGTTTTTAGACTACTCACTTGAGTGTGGAATTTCACCCTTTTGGGCTTTACATTATCCTCCTTCTTTGTAATAGCTTGCTGAAAACTGAGTCTGAATATGACTACACTCTCCAAGCAAGCCTCTCTGAGGCTGACCTCTTTGCATTTCTTATCTGGCTATATTTAAAGCTGCTGACACTTTTATGTAAAATTTAGTCTCCCTTCTACATGAAAGCAAACCAAATCTAGCTGTGTTCTGCAGAAAACAAGCACAGCTGCTGAATTTATTTACCCAGGTGCTCATACAGCAGCTCATGATCCTGTGTTGGTTCTTGTTGTTGAGCTTTTCTTTTTTCCAGGGAGCATCCTAGAACAAAAACTTGATATCAAAATAGATATTCAAGCCCTGAGGATCAGCATCTCCTGGTTAATACCTTGGCAGAGGAAGCTCCAATGGGTGATTTGGGATCTCACAAACAGCATCTGTGGCACAATAAAGTCATTGGGATGTCAGAAATTGATCTTCCCCCACATAAATTCTCTGTCTTTTGGATTCTTGTTGCATTTATGGTTCAGCCTGTGGCAATCAGAGTGAGCAGAGGAAATAGTGATAGTGCAATCCATCAGCTCAAACATCAGCATCACCTCCTTCATAGCAAAAAGGGCAAAGAGATTCACCCCCAGGGAGTGTAGTAGTGAAAGGATTATCTGCTCTGCTAAATCCCATCCCTCCAACCACCTCAGCAAACCAAGTTCACCTCCAAAACACCTTCCAGCACCTTGGAGCCAACTGTAAGGTCTGCGGTGAAAGATGAACCATAATATTACACAGAGCAGCTGAGGATCTGTCTCTTTCCTTCTGCCTGCCTCTCAGTTCTGGCTCTTTGCAAAACTGGCTAACATTTTGTTCTTAGTGAATCTGGATACCATTAGCTTTTAGCATCTCATGGCACCAGTGCCCAAAGTAGCAAAAACAACAGGAAGGGCACAAAGTTTAAATATCTCTAAATCAAATTCTAATGCAAAACTAACAGTCTGCATCATCTGTGAATAAATAGGGTGATGTTTGCCTTGATCCAAAAGCCCCAAGGTGCTTTAATTGCACTGCTGAATGTTCTACCTCAGCTATCTGCATGGCAGTGTTAGGTTGACCAAGTTAAGGTTGTTATTCCAAGTCCAGGCTGGAAAAAAAAACCCTACCCATGACCTGGATTAGAAAATGTTGACATTAAAGGTCTGCTGCTCCTTGTAAAGAGTGTGGTTTTGTCATTTCAAGAAATCTGATCTCCTGCAAGTGCCCTGCTGGGCCTGCAGCTGACATCATGTTTGTCTGAGCTTTAACAGATTCAACAGAACTGGGATGATTAAAGCAACTTTCAGCTCCCTGGATTTTTGGAACAGAGCTGTGGAAAAGACACTTGGAGTTAAAGATGACAGTTCCCTGGAGATCTTGACTTCACCAGCTTCATTAGAAATGAAATGACTGAACTTAAAGCTCTGGCTGAAAAGGCTCCAGACTTCATTTGTGATTCCTTGGTTACTTGTGCAAAATGAGTTCTTTTGTAGCTGTGGTCATTTAGGATCAATGTGAAGCTATGTGCCCAGGAGCAAGTAAATTTAAGATTGCATTCAGAGCCTCTAATTTAACCTGCACTGCTGCCATTTTATCACCACCCCCATCAGGAAGACTTATCTTGGAAGGTGCAGAGGGAAACAAGGGTGTGTGATTGCCACATATATGCAAATAGAGCATTGTTAATGCATCAGTGAGATCATTCTGATCCACAAAGGTCAGCAGGTAGGTGCCAGCTGCACTACACCTGCACCCAGAATGTAATCTATCAGGTAGACATGTGTATTTCTGCCCAGAGACCTGGAGACTTGCTTTATTGCAGTTCTATTGCTTTAAAGCAATTATGTCCTTTTTTTCCTCCATTTTTTTTTTACCAATACTCTTTTCAATGATGTTAGAGGATTTCTGTGTCTCTGCCTTTCACTTCAACTGCTTCTCTTGATCTGCTTGTACTCCTTATCTTAATCATCACTATTATTAACTATTTCTCAAGAAACCCTTTTGGAAACCTACTCCAGAAGAGCACTGGATGCAATTCACCACTGTGAGTGAAGCATCTAGGCTTGCCTGTGTTATTCACCAACAAGATCTTAGCTTAGTCTGGAAATTCAAGTGATGTCTTAACTCTGCAGTGATCTCTTCATTTACCAGGGGTTTGTCTCTTCTTAGAAAGCCCTTCAGAAGAGCAAAATCAAAATGGAATCTAATCTACAAGCATTAAAAACCAGGTTGGCCCTGCAGAAGTCAAAAGAAGAGTCACCCAGCCAAACTCCACAATGCCCAAAGCACCAGCTGCTATAAACCTTTAGGAAGAGACCACATTTCCAACTAAAAGATGCTTTAACTTTGTTTTATCCCAGGAATCATTCTTGTGGACCTCCTCTGCATGCTTTTAGAGGTGACTGGAGGGAGGGGGTTGCCTCTCTAAACACGTCGAAGGTGAGGGAGAGAGATTCAAATTGCTTTCTGCGTGGCTGTGGAGCATTGCAGGGAGGTCTCCATTCCAAAGGAAGGCAAGCAGCAACACTAAGGTATATCTTGAGCACACACTTGACCTCTGGGCAGCTTTACAGTTCTCAAGTTTCCAGTAGAGTGCCATGCAACCTGGGAAGGAGGGAGGATGAAGGCAGGGCAGTTGTAACTCTTGGGCATCCCTCCAGAAAAGCTCTGGCAGAGTGGTTGCTGATGGAAGGTGTTGAATCATTGCACCCTGGTGGCACAGCTCCCTCCAGCCAGCACCAGCTGCTTGCTGAGCAGTGCTGCTTTCCTTTGGTAGTTCTGGCTGTGGGAAGGTTGTAGCCACTCACTCCAACTTCCTCCCCAGCCAGACAGTCTGTCTGGAAGGCTCCATGCCAGGGTTCATGCTGGCACAGGGGTTCAGCTCCTAGTTAGGAGGATTTTGTTACTAACCCATCTGTAATCCTGATGCTATTAGCACTTACAGTACTGTCATGCTTTTTCACATGCTTGCTTTGCTCCTGCAGGATCAAGGAGAAATAGAAAGAGGTTTTTCTCTTCATGATATGTAGTGAGAAGTGGTCAGCAGTGCTTCAAACCTTCTGCCCAATGTCTTGCCCCACTCTGCTGCTTTAGCCACAGAGGCTGACAGAAACAGAGAACTTGGGCCCAGCTTGTGTTTCTCCTCCTTTTGCTAACTGCCCAAGTTCCTCTTGCCAATGTGAGGTAGGAGATGTACACACACTGGAAAGCCAAGCTGTTAGCTAATCCTCTCTTCTGGAATCTGTCTGACAAAAGGAGTAGAGTAGTGAGACATTTTCCTTGTGTAATCTGTTTAAGTAAACGAAATGAAATCTCTTTTTGGCTGCTTTGAAAGATCAAGTCCTAAAAGCCTGGAGCAGTTCTGCTGTATACATTTCCCTTGAAAAATATCTGCTTCAGCTTTTCTCTTTGTTAATCAGGTCTGAGACTTCCATTAGAGACTAGTTTATTCCCAGATTTAGTTAATACTTTTCAAATGTGCTGTATTTGTGTGCAGCAATTCCTCTGCTCTCAAGCTCTCAAAGATTATCTGAGGACAGGACAGCTAATGTCTACCTGAAACCAGTTTGAGTAGGGATAGGAAAATTAACTGTATAATATTTATCAAATTAGTTGTGATCCTTCCTGTTGTGGTTTATTGGTTTTTTTTAGGAGGAGGATTGTTTTTTCCTGAGTAGTGGGTTGTTTAAAAGTGGCTTCATTATTCAGTGCACTTTAGAGGCAAACCTGTTTAAATTCTGATGTCTTTGGGTAGATTGTACACCTTGTGGAATCATTTTTCTTCACAGTTTCTGTACTGTTTGCCACTTGCATGCACTAATCCTCCTGTACAGTTTCTGTTCCTTTCCAAGCACGCTGAAGGTAAGGAAAATGTTTGTGAGATGATCTTTATCTTCTTATCAGGGCTTGAATTATTTTTAGGGCAGAGCCATAGCAAGTGGTGTAGTCAAAAGCCAACATCTTGTGAGCTGGGAGTGTTGCCATTGCATTCTTGGCCACTTTGGGTCAGGTCTTGCCTTTCCTAGCAGGGATGAGTTTGTATTACCTTCTTTTTCCTCTCCCATGACAACATGAAGCAAGGACTTCAGACATTCTTGTGTACAGATCTGTTTATAAGTATTACAAAAGAATGCTGCCACCTTTACTACTTATTCCCTCTGTCTCCTATAGGTACATGAGAATCACAGACTAGTTTGGGTTGGAAGGGACCTTGGAAGTTCAACTAGTCCAACCTCCCTGCAGTCAACAGGGATGTCTTCAACTAGAGCAGGTTGCTCAGAGCCCCAGACAACCTGACCTGGAATGGTTCCTTCATTTGAGCCTGCACTAATTCTTGCCTTGATACATGCAGGAGGCAGAGCTCCTTCCCTCAGGCACAGCCTCATGCAAATGTGGCCATGCTGCTTCCAGACTCAGGCTGGCAAGAGGATGGTGCACTGTGTGGCCTTCTCAAGTCAATCCCTAATCAAATGGCCAAACTTCCCCCTCCTAAAAGCAGGAGATTTCTTACAGCAGATCACAGAGGGAGTCTGAGCCCAGACACAGTGATTAAGGTCATCATTTGAGTGGGAGAGCATAATTCCCATCCTCAGTTGGCTCTTTTCCCCCTTTTTAAGACCATTGAGTATGATCACAACCCACTTGAAAGGGATTGAAAGACTTCTTCTTAAATAGTAGCTCAATCAAGAGCTTCACTTTCTTTTTTTTTTATTCCCCTCCACTTAGGTTGTTTGTTTTTTCATCAGCTAGAGCTTCCAAATCTAGTAAATCAAATATTGCTCCTAGCAGTGCTATTAAATTGCATGCAAAGCACTGTGGGCAGGGAGCCAGAACATTAACAAAGCCACCTTGGACGTGTTTATCTCTGGCAATACTTTCTATTTCTCCTTACTGTTTATCTAAATCCTTCAGTGCCTTTTAAACTATCAGTGCCTTAAACCTCAGAAGTAAAGTTATCTTTCTGTTCCAACTAGAGAAACCAAAAAGGTTGCAAATAGAATTTGGAGACCTCTTTGTGTTTTGAGTTCTCCCCAAGCCCTGGGACTCACTGATGACAGGAGAGGTATGAAACCAGAGCCCATGAAACTGTCTCCTGTGAGCCTAGCTGTGTGAGCAACCAGCATGAGTTTGGTCTGGAAGGAGATGCCATGTCTCCTGATTCTTGGTTACTCTGCTGGCTTTTCCCTCTCTTCAGTAGCAATTGTTACTGAGGAGTCAGGCAGGACTGAAAACAGCACAAAGAAGCACTCAGCAGAAAAATTTTGAGGTGTGATCAGACCATTTACACATTTTTGCAAAGCATCAAGACCTGATCCAAAAGAAATGCCAGGCTCCAAGTATTGATTGCCTTAAGAGCTACAACCACCAGCAATTCTGTAGGACTTTGGCTTTCTTTTCCTCAGAGCAGTGGCATCTCCTTGCTGTAGGCATGAGCTGAGGGGTTTTTTGTCCTCCTTTTTGTCTCCCCTGAGTCATTTTGCTCTGCAATCCAAAGGTGGATACCTCTGGAAAGCATAGTTGTGTGGCATATCAGCTTGAACTATGAACTAAGAGAGGAAAATCTAAAGGGGAGGACAAGAATTCAAAGGCTTGCTAAATCAGCTTGGTGGAACTTCACAATGGTCTGAGCTCACATATGCTTCCGGTGGTGCCAAAAAATTGCCAATTAACCACTAAATTAAAATTAAGACAAGATTGTCAGGGGTTTGTGGTAGGGCTGGAGGAACCAGGGGAGATGAAAGAATGACAGCAAGGTGCTCAGCCTGCCAGAACTCAAGAAGCATCTGGATAATGCTCTTAGATACATGGTGTGGTTTTGGGCTTGTCCTGTGCAGAGACAAGAGTTGGGCTCAATGATCCCTGTGGGTTCCTTCCCACTCAGCATGTTATAAATTTCTGTTACAATTAGGCTACATAAATCAGCAGTGCAAACATGTTAGGGTGATGAGAACTGGATAAGACTGGCTAGAAGTGGCCTACACTACAGAGGAGCAAAGCCACATCCCAGTGGCCCATTCTGACAGAGAGGAACTGTTGCTGCCCTGAGGCAACTGAACCTCTAGAAACACCTGTAATAGTTCTACTAAATGTAATTAGGGTTGTCAGATGAAATGAAGATATGATAAGCTCAGACAACTCCACCATTCAGAACTGAATGGGAGGTCCACTGAAATCAATTGGCTCTTTCCAGGTTGCTTCAATAGTGGGGGAAGAATCTGCTTAGGAACTCAGGTTTCCCTACTTTCAGCCAGCTTAAAACGGGAAAGACAAATGATACTTTAGACTTGAGGTGAATGTTCTTGATAATATTCTTCATCATAAGCAAAGATTCCTTTTGATGTGTTCACGCAATAAAAAAAAATCCTTTTATCAGTAGCAGCAGAGTTGATGTTAACAGTGGTCCTGTGTATAGGAGTGCACCTTCATGGAGTGTGTATGTGTGTGTTTGTGAAGAGGGCAGGAGAAAACCTTATTTTTCTGAGTGGTGATAGTGTTTAAAAGAGATATGTGGCTTGGTCTTTTAAGCAGTGCAAACTTAAAGGTTAAAAAAAAACAACCAAATTCAGCATCACCGTGCTCCATCTACCGGTGCGTGGGAGAAGTCTCTGTGCACCTCTGCCTCCCTCTGCAGCCTCAGAAGGGCTTTTTTGGTGGCTTAGCTCAACCTGTGAGGCTGCTTTCCTGCTGGGGAGAGTGGTGCTATTTAGTCTGTGCTATCACTTTACTTCCTTCCTGTTCTGCATGGCTGTCAAAGCATCTTCATCCATCATCAAGGCTTGGGGCTGAGATTGTGTTTCAGCCTTTTAAGAGCTGAGCTTGCCAGGCCAAGGATCTCGGAATGACCTAGTTCTCAAGCCACAAGGAGCTGTGGCTGCCAATTCTCCTGATGGAGGAGAACTGCTGGGTGTCAAATGGTGGTTGAGAAGAAGTTGTAATGTCTGAGGTATTCCTTTCCTAGCTGCACTTGGTAATGTCTTGTCAGCAGCTTGGATCATAGGCTAAAAAAAACCCTTTGGTGTGTAAGGGTGGAAAAGTGACTGGAGAGCTGAACCATGCTAGGGTTATCCATTTGGTACAACCAGATCTCAAACAGATCTTCAGCTGCTGGTTAGAAAACCACAAGTGGACATTGGTTTGGTTTGTTTTTTCTTCAAGGAGACTAAAAGATCTTGTTTGGATTGTTATTTGTTGGGGTTTTTTGTGTGTGTTTTGCTATGACAAAAAACTGATTTCATAATGCCAAAATGAAATATCTGTTGCAAAAAGCTGTTTCAGTAGAAGATGCTTAGTGTTGTTTGCTTCCCCAAAATGATGTGTTAAGAAACCAGTTCATTTGGAAGAGCACTACCTTTCCAAGTGCAATAGGAGTCAGCCAACAGCTTGCCAATCAAATTTATCATTATTTCTTCAGCTTCTGAAGGCAATACCAGAAGTTAAGAGCAGCCTCTGTAGACATATTCTACTCTTCTGTAAAGCAAAGAAACTAAGCTGACCTTACTTTTTCACCTGTAAAACTCATTTCCTTTGACAAAGCTGAAGGTTTACAGCCAGCTCCTTGCAGTGCTCCACGTTGATGCAGCTCAAGGAAGCTGGGAAAGGGAAATGGGGAGCAGGAGATACCCTGGGAGGAAAGTGAGACCATCTGGAATAAAGATTAGCCCATGTGGAAGTTTTCAGGTGTTCCTGATGGAATTTCTCATCAGTGTGTTCCTACTTGTAAAGGCAACCCAGAGCCTGTAAGGCTTTGCTCATCATTCAGGGCTGTCACACAGTCTGTGGTGTTCCTGGCTCTGGTGCCTCCAGCCATGAGGTGAGGTGGCTGTTGGCTCCTGTGTGTGGTGGCCACATTGGGTGCTGCTGGCTGGTGGGATGAGCATTCCTCCCTTAGCTGTCCTGTCCCTTGCTCTGACCCCTGAACTACCACACTGGAGTGGGAACATTGGGTTTAGAGTCACCTCTCCTGTCCCCTCCTCTTAATTCCTGCACCCCTGAAACACAAGCTGTAGCAGTGCCCTTAGGCTGCCCAGGAGCAAGTCTAAGGCAGAGTTCTTTCTCCATCATAGTGAGCCTGTGCTTAATTAGCTGAATCCAGAGGCCTCTAGGGAGCCCTTTACTGTCAGTGTCTCATTGCTTGGCTTGATACCTATTTGCCGAAATGCCAAGCATTGTCAGCTGCAAACAAAAGGCTTTGGGAACAGTTTGCTGAAGCAAACATCCCTCAATAGGCTATCTGAAAAGAATCAGGTCATTGGTATCCAGCAGGATATTAGTTGATTTCTCTGTTGTGGCTATAAATAGCAAATTATATTGCAAATTACTGTAGCTCTCCAACTCCTTTCATCAAAGGATGCTGACAGAAAATCATGTTTGTGAATGACCATAGGAAGCACTGCTGAAGAAAGGCCAGTGAGGAAATTTGGGCACTAAATATGGCCTTTGGACACGTGTGCAAGAATTGGGGGGGAGGGAGTTGCTGGGTTTCAAATCGGTAAGCACTATGCATCCTGTGCTTTGAAAGGGGCAGCATTCAACTGAATTTTGTTTAACTATAGGAAGCTAAGGAACTGAAGTATAGTTACAGAATTAAGATTTGCTCAAATGTTCTCAGGTTTTCTAACTTCGGAGGGCTTTAACCTGCAGCAGCACTGACTGAAGAGCTCTAGTGTTCAAAGGAAGAGACAGGATCATTACTCTGCCTTACTGAGGCCACATCTGGAGAATTGTGCCCAGTTCTGGGCTCCCCAGTTCAAGAGAGACAAGGAACTACTGGAAAGAGTTCAGCAGAGGTAAGGAAGATGCTGAGGGGACTGGAGCATCTCTGGGAGGAGGAAAGGCTGAGAGCCCTGGGGCTGCTTAGTCTGAAGAGCAGACCCAGAGGGGATCTGCTCAATGCTTAGCAATGTATGAAGGGTGAAGGTCAAGAGGCTGGGGCCAGGCTCTTCTCATTGGTGTCCAGTGACAAGCCAAGGAGCAATGGGCACAAACTTTCCTGTGAGGGTGCCAGAGCCCTAGCCCAGGCTGCCCAGAGAGGTTGTGGAGTCTATTTCTCGGCAGAGATTCCAAATACACCCGGACATAATTCTGGGCAACCAGATGACCCTCAGAGGTCCCTTCCAACCCCCACCATGCTGGGATTCTGGGATTCCATCAGGCAGCGCTGCCTGACAGGATGACAGCCCCTCTGCTGCACACCCAGTGCCACCCTGGCGGGGAACCAGCCGGGAAGCCTCAGCCCCCACCGCCTCAGCCCCTGATCTAACGCTGTTCTGTTGGAGCGCTGCGGGGCAAACCAGCTGCCGATGCCCCTCACAACCCCCAGCGGGGCGGGCTTGGTCCTATCGGAGCAGGGGACGCCCCTAAGTGCGGGACGGCGCCACGAGAGTCGAGTATTCCCTAACCGGACACCCGCAGCCTGCCCTTTTTCACGGCTCTCCATAGCCTTACGGGGAGCATCCGCGCCCACGCCCTCAGGGCTCCTCGCACTGCGCCTGCGCGGGGTTATGTTCTCCTTCTCCCTCTGCTACACACACACACCCCGTGCGTAAGGGAAGGAGGGAGGGAGGGGCCTGGCCCCCCCCCCCCAGGC